>PNEQ01003282.1:80353-152090 GCA_003012365.1 Medauroidea extradentata
TTTACAAGGAATCATCGCGCAAAGTTTGTAAAATACTTTCGTGAAACGAAGTATAGTAGAACAAGGTATCGTACTTAGTCCTTCCGATCGTAGATTCTAAGTTTTACCACTGTGCTACATCGCTTAGTTTAAATTTTTCAAGCTCATATTCATTGTTACTATATAAATCACCTGTAAATGTGTGGTTTACAAATTTACATTCAAACAAGAAGTTGAACAGGTTTTCATTACGTATGTACATAATAATTTGAAATGTGTACTTAATTTAGTAAGAATTGACTGTTAACTACATTTTATAATTAACAGTAATCAGTATTTATTATATATATATGCTTCATTTCTGTACGTGTTTCGTTTAAGAATGTTTACTGTATTTAGTTAACTATCGTATGTAAATAAAATATTGAATAATGAATATTTGTATTGCCAATTTTCTAAGTACGTCATTTATGAACGACTCTTAAGCTGGCTAGCAATTGTATGTTTTTGATGACTGAGTTTATAATAAATCGTATTCTTTCAGTAAAATGGGTGGACGAATGACTTATGTAAGTTACATTATTTGGAGATATTAATTAAAGAAATAACGATTCCTACTTTAGCTTGCAATGTTATCTCTTGATCTGGATTTCACAGGATTCTTAAGTATCGAAGGAACCGACGCCCCAGGCAATGCTGGACTCAAGGACCAAGTGGCGGCCTTAAGATGGATACAGAAGAACATTGACAAGTTTGGCGGAGATCCAAACAGCGTTACTATCTTTGGTGTGAATGCTGGTGGTGCCAGTGTCCAGTACCATATGCTGTCTCCAGTATCTAAAGGTATACAACTGTATACTATCGTTATTAAATCATTTATTAGGAATAGAATTTGTGTTATGACCTGATGTAAAAATGGAGTGTAGTTTCAGTTCATATAAGAAACCAAGGTAAATAAATGTAAAGCTTTGATTAGGATTTTACTCTGTTAACTTCCTGTGCTAATAAGCATTAGTTGAGTATCATACATTGCTTCGGCTGCTTTTAATAATCTCGGAACGTATAGTTTTTATCCGACTTCCCCCGCCCCCTACCGAAACCTTGATATTTAATTTCGAAATGCATGTGCGAAGTTTTACGTAAATCTGCAAAATATATAACGAAACGCGGTGCAAAACCTTTATTTTACCACGAATAACTATCTTAAAAATTTGCGCTCAAACAAACAACGTATGTATACATTGTGTGCTTCTGAACATTTTTCATGCCAAGCTGGTTGAAAAATTTATCTATCACAACGAAATACAAATTACGTTTATATAATTTTGTAAATGAAATATTTAAACTATTTAAATATTTCGTGCTAATATACTCTCTTTAATTGTTTTGCTTGTGTGCTAAATAAACCAGGTACCATTGCAGTTGATTCCAAAATATTACCCCACTTTACTAATTTTTTTAGTTCTCTTACAAGACGGTTGTCATAAGAGGTTATAATTAAGTATGTACATTTTCTGCAAATAGTAATTTTCACTTACTACGTCTGGTTGACATCGATCGAATAGCGGGTAAATATTTGTAATAAATTTCGAAAAATTTGTTGGCCGCAATTTTGAAAATTTTCCTACTGAAGCATTCGTATTAAGATGACAGAAATACACATTAAACTGAGCGAGAGTCGATAAAATAATTTACGAAAAATGACAAAATACCGGTTGATATGTGTGTTTAGTGCTACATTACATAGTGGTGTACTTGCAACAATAGAACTTATTTGTTCCAGAAATTGGATACTGAATAGCCGAAACATAAAATTAAATTTTAACATGTCTAAAAATTCTCAAAATACGGCTTAAAACAATAATTTCTTCACGATTTCTTAGAAAATGGCGTAACTTCAGAAATTTCTACATGTATGATGAAATGTAATATAACGTTGATTTGATTCGGTTGTATACATCTCGATACACGAGTTAATTCTTTTCATGTATGATGAACTACCTTAAAAAACAGTAACAATGTACTTTTCTAAGATTTATATTTGGATGATGAACTCCCAAAATATCAAATATATGGATGGGTCCATCAGTTCCGGAAATACGACAAATCAATCTAAAAAAGTCCATAAAATGTAATGCACTTACCATATACTATAACTGTACCAAATTTGAAAAAAAAAAATGTACAAACTTCTAGAAGTCACTGGAGCACATAAGCTCACAGGCATACGCACACAGACATACGCACACAGAGGAAGGGATTTTATAGCCATATATTCACCTTGGAAAATAAGCTGAAAAGAGGTACTATCCACATCACTTTCATTACGTTGTGTATAAAAATGACACGATTAACAGTTTCAGAGAACATTTTGTAATATTATGAACAGCAAGTGTTTGTGACGTTTTGTGATCAATACTTAAAATGTAACTTTGATATCTGTAACAGGCCTCTTCCACCGGGCGATATCGGAGAGCGGCTCTGTCCTCAGTCTCTCCTACACTACAAATATTCAGCAGACTGCCTTCGAGGTCAGTTCCTTGATCGGCAGGCCAGCAAACACTACATCGCAGCTCATCGCCAACTTACGTGCGGCGTCTGCCAAAGATCTTATCCAAGCACTGGACCACGTTCAACGTTTCGGACCGTCCATCGAGTACTTGAGAGAGGGTGAAGAACCGTTCTTGCTGCATTCACCAACGAACCTGGTGTTGAACGGGAACTTCACCGGAGTTCCGTACATCATCGGAACAACCAAGCGGGAGACAGCATCCTCCTATACGGACGCAGTGTTAAATTCGGACTCGTTCTGGGAAAACGTAAACGACAACCTGGAGTCGTACATGGTGCCATTCGAGCTAGGACTAACAGTTGGATCTCCTGAGTCCAAGGAAGTGGCGCAAAAAGCTAAGACCTTTTACTTTGGCAACCAAACCATCTCAAAAGAGACGAGTGAAACATTGATTCTTATGCGGTCTGACACAAAGTACACATTCGGTGTTGTAACTACAGTCCATGCATACGCTAAATACTCCACCAGCAAGACGTATAATTACTGGGTGACCTACGGCAACGCGACTCATCGCTTGGAGTTCTTCTACGTGACGTATGGTGGAAAGGTGAAGGGTGAGACGTCATCAGACGCCGTCCTTGCAAGGTCCGTGGGCCAACTGTGGACCAACTTTGCAAAGACAGGGGTACCAACAGCATCGGGCGAGGTCACGTGGCAATCAGTCAGCGTCAACAACTATCCGTACCTGGACATCAACCCTCCCAACACATTGAAGTACAACGTGAGAGGGGCTCAGATGAACTTTTGGAAAGACATTTTCAATAAATATCAAAATGCTTCAGTAAACGCTTTTTAACAATGTTTGTAAGTAGTTACATAAATTTAAAGATAAACAAATGGGTCTTGCAATACGTGATAACATTTTTGGTAGATAAGGTATTCAAACACGACTACATCAGAAGTATATCCAGAACAACTTTACTCTGCAAAAATTGGCATCGTATTTAATGTTGCTTAGTTTGCTTATCGTACAATTGAGACGTTTTTTCAACCATACTTAGAACTTATATGTAAAAGTAAAAAAAATCTATTTCGATATTGAAAACATTTGCAGATCTTCACACAACCTTGTTTTAAATAGCACGTAGATCGCCATATAAATAAAATAACTGTGTAATGTTATGCAATTTTTCTTCAATACAATAGAGTTACGCTAATCCAAAATCTGGCTAATAATAATGTACGGATAGTTCGAATAAGTGCACAAGAAAAGCTATATTAATATGTGTAAATTCGTGTTTTAAGAAATATTTATGTAATAACAGTTTAGTAGTGAAATTTCCTCTAACCCCAAGCTGTCTAATCCAAATACTCGAATAATACGAATACGTGTATGCAGAAACACTGTAACAATTCATCTAAATTCATGTTTTGAAAATTTTTAAACAATTACAGTGTAATATTGAAGTATTACACGTGTTATATTATTAACAATAAAGTACGCTATCATGTACAACGTTATATATGAAGTAATATTTGTACATATGCCTTCGTGGTTTCTGTTAATGTTCTGCTCGTAAAAGCATTGTAGCAAACATTTCCATTAATCCTAACATCCGGTAATCTGAACAAACGTTGTACTCAATAAGTTTGCACTTGTGAGTATTGTAATTGTAAAACCAAACAATAAATGTCACGTTGACGTTAGTTGCTTACAACCTAATTCTACTGAATTTTTGACGTACTTCCTAAAATTATTTTCGGTATAAGCTGACTAACATTGTAATGAATTAAACATATATACACACACACACACTCTCTCTCTTTTCCATGTGTGTATGCTCGGGTGTGTTCGAGAATGTATACATGAGCAATACAATTTATATAGTAGATTGCATTCAAATTAATTTTCCTGCACGACTTCCTATCTACTGAACTTGCGTTGTATCTAATGTTGGTGTCGAGTACTCCATGTTCTACCCAGAGTAGTGACGCATTCGCACACTCATGCTGCGATCCCTCCCGCCGTAGGACGATGTCTGGGCGTGCTAGATTAGTTCTGAAACATTCAGAACATGAAACTCAAGTATTGCTGAACTAAGGAATTAAAACAGTTATTCAACACCTTGGCTCACTTATCCACTCATTGGCTCAATTAGTTACAAGTGTCGACTACATAAGTATATTTGTAACCATACACTTGACGTTCTCAGAAACATAGATAACTTTATAACAAAGAATAATGTACATTGCTTTATTTACCCTGATATGTAACGAAAATTAGCCATATTGAAATTGAATACCATGAGAGAGACAGATGGTTTAGGATTGCCACTATTCTTCTCAGCATTACTAAAACGCTATTTAAATTAACGATTGTGTGAACAGATGGAGTCGTACTTATAAGTTATTCTGTTATGTTTCACAATAACGTACATCTGAAAGGAAAAATAATAATATAAAAAATTATACCGTTTATATGCGATATTCACTAAAACTTCTCAACTTGGAAAATTGCTAAATAAACGAGAACGTAGCGTACGGTATAATGTAATAGTCGTACGAGGTTCCCACACATGTAATTTCAGTTTAATCTGGCTTAAAAGAAATTACAGTATTTAAAATAAGAAGACGTTACCTTCGTCTAGCAAAATTTACATTGTAGTAGCTTGGCTTAGTAAAATTAGTAATAGTGTGCTTATGTAGTTCTGAAATTTTTGCAGATTAAAACTTATTAGGAATTTATGCTGAATATTTTTCGCTTTATAAATATTAGGCTACTTCCGATGACTTCTTTTAGATTTATAACCCATCTTAGATCCAGTCAGAATAAAAATTTTATTAATTTACATAAATAATCGTCCTACTTTTCGCACTATTTCGTGCTAATCAATCAAAACTACCCAATGAGAATTTAATAAGGCATAATATATGTGGATTTTCGGTTTACGTGTTCCAGAATCAATAAATACAAACATTATTTATTCGCGTGTACAATTTTCTCACATTGCTGACCACAGCAATGAACCTTTTTGCAATCGAAATTTGAATATTGATCTGTCAAGATTTAAATTTTGTTTGTTGATGGTTTCGCAGTATCCGACGTACCTAACGGATCGGACAGGGTGTTTATTTCGGTAGACAGCTTGTTTTTGTCCTGAACGGAAACAAATGTGGCGATTAGGTCCGGCCGGAAACGAACATCAGCACACAGCAGTTGTGTACCTCGTGACCGTCACGGTGTGTTTATCGGTAGGCAGTTGTTTGACTTCGTTACCACCATAGTGTCGCTAATATGTCCAGCAGGGCGTGTATATCTGTACACAGCAGTTATTTGGCCTCAAGACCTTAAGAGGGCGTGGTGCATAATTCAACGCTAAAAAAAAAAATTAATCTATAACTGTAGGTTTTTTGAAACCAGTTTGCGAAAAGTAAACAATAGCAATCCTAGACAATAGTTTTAGTCAACGTTTTGAACAATATTGTTTCCAGTGTTACGAACATATGAGATACAATCTCTGACGCCGGAACCTCGTGCATTTAACTGCGGCTCAAGAGATCACGCGTAACGAATTAAATATTTACTCATCAAGTTGGCAAATGCCATTGTATAGGATTGTCATTGAGTATTTTATCCATATTGGCTTCTAAAAAAGCGTAGAAATCAATTGAAGTTTTCGGCGTTAATTTATATTCCAAGCACTCTTAAATCGTAAATAGGCATGCAGCTAATTTTTTTTCTTATGACGCCCATGGTGTAAATATATCCGGATACCGGTAGACAGTTGTTGGTTTTTATTTTTTTCCTTTCTGTTGCTGTAGTACCGTACAACAAGTTAACTATACTGCCTATATTGGTAAGCAGTTGTATTTTCCTTCGTAGCTGCGATGGATGGTGTCACCAAAGGTTCTGACAGGGTGTGTAAGTTGGTACAGGAAGCGGTTATTTCCTCGCGAAGTGTCACAGTGTTGCCAATAGCTGGGCAGACAATTCGGTAGCCAGCGGTTTTATCTTTATCGTGACCACAATAGCATTGTCAATCAGTGCAGCAGGGAGAAAATACAAGGGGTGTAAGATTAAAGCTGACGATCATTCTCTGGTGTTACCAAATTGAACGGCGCCATATTGCAGTCCATTAGGCCTACGTGCAATGTCCTATGCCAACATTTTTTATTTTAAAAATATCGTTACCCCAACCCCTGCTAAAATACACTATCCCCTATCTTCGTCTGCAATATGTCAGTATTCAATTTGGTCATGCAACAAAAAGCAGCGTAACAGTCTAGTTCTTTTATAACGTATTTGAGTAAATACAGACAGGCAGCTGTAGTTTTGTGTCTTGCCCTCGATGGTTTTGTCAGTCGATTAAGCAGGTGTAGTAACTTTAACGGAATATAATTGTGTCACCTATTCTATTCTGTAAGGGGTAGTTATCAATAACTAGGCGATATTTTGTGAAATATTTGCCATGGCAATCGTCAAGGCAGTGTACGATGTTTAACCTCATGACCGAGCAGTTCTTTGAACACACTTGGGTACACTGGAAGTAATTACTAAGAAAATGGGGAATATGTGTATTGGGAATTTGTGGAGCAGTATTACTTTCTTATTCCGGGGAGAATTGAAAAATCGTATTTGCGTAGGAGGCCTTTCAACAAATTTTCTCGCAAATCTTGTAAGAATACACGCACCGGTGAATCTATTATTTATGCACTGGCTAATTGGACTGTTGTATACAATTAAATACTATCCTTCAAATATGTTCAAATAATTTAGTGAGGTAGTAAGTTTATCACTATTGTCTGTTTTAATGAAGTAACAGTGTTAAATTTCTCAAAACACAAAACAAATGGATTCCAAAACAAAAAAAAAAAACACTTGTCACCAAGCAGAGTAAGATATAAGTTTTCTGTGTACAGGCATCTCATTATTTCGCAAAGTCAAAGAACTTTACAAATTAAAATGTGTTCTTTTCTGCAAATAGCCCTTTATGCAAACATTCATTCTTGCAAATTATATTACTTTCCATTTAAAAATTTGATTTATACCGTATGGTGGTATGCATGGAATATTTTTGCCTATATTTATATGTCATTAGTTTCCAACAACATACTTTGGAGCACCTTTACCGTAAACTATTTGTGCGAAGGCATTAGCTGTAAGATACGGTGAAAAGTAATCATACTTTACATACAACAGCGTGTTTCGACCTTACTCCGAAAATTTGTGACGGAGGTAACATTATTACCCGACATTGAATCACTGTGCTATCTTACACTGATTGTTACGTATGTAGTCATGCTGGAAGACCACGAGAACTTGTGAAATACCGTGTCTAAACTAATTTTATGAATGCACCAACTGTTCAGGGCTTGTGGCAAACCCTGACGGGGTACACTCTAGCGTTTTCAGTGATGGTCGCACCGTTATCAAATAAAATAATACGGTCTGATTAAATCGTAACTTTAAGTGAAGAGATTTTTGGTTTCTCAACACTCAACTTCGAAGTTTACAGCGCTGGTGACGGGTGACAAGAAGTGAGCATGGAGCTGCAGTGAAGTAAAGGGATGGGGAGATCCTCGAGAAAACCCGTCGACCAGAAGCATCATCCAGCTCCATTCCCACTTGTGAAAATTCCAGGATTGATCCCGCGAGGAATCGAGCATGGACCGCCTAGGTGCGAGGAGGGAGGTCTGACTCCTTGATCCCCGCAGCCCCCAAATAGTAACTTAACACACTGCCCGTACACTAACCTTATTGGACCGTTGGAGTATTTTCAGATATTCACCTGAACATCTTCCACCCCAAAAAATTATAATGATTTCTTATTTATATCATGTTCACAAAAACCGTAACTCCCGTTCAATCCACACTCGGTAACAGCTTGTAGTCACCCATCACTAGCTGACAAAGTTGTAGGCACTCATGGTACACATTGCGCAATATTTAAGGTAATTATTGGGTTAGTTGTAGTTATTTATTCTACGATGACACGTAGGTACTGCAGGAGTAGTAGTTTTTACTATTTGCCAAGGAACATTTTACCAGGAACGAACATACGGTACGAAATGAGGTTGAAAGGTTGTTAGTCCCGAAGAAAGTTTTATTTAATTAGGAGATTTATTTATTTTTGAACTTACAAGTACAGTCGCTGAAACTGAAATAGGTGTTCTGTAATTCGCTTTGCTGCATAAATAACATAAATTCATATAACCTCGACTTATTACTGCTTCTGAAATAGGCAGCAGAAAATTGATAGTTATTTACTGTTCAAGGTGTACTTTCTGTCTAAACTGGTGTAATTAGGATTTATCATTGCGTGTTATGTACTAACGTAAAAATAATTCATACTGGACGATAAAATGTGGTTCTACTTTAAATTTATTAGAAAAAGTACGTGAGAAAAACACTGAAGTTGTGTACAATAATTAATTACTAAGAATGTGACACAAACTATGAACGTGTTTTTATACGTATGTGGAGGCCACAGTGGCCAAATGGTCACAATATTAGCCTCCCACCAAGGCGTTGCACGTTCGATTCCTGGCAGGGTTGGTCCCCGGAATTTCACACGAGACGATACCGCTGGTCGGTGGTTATCTCGGTGATATCCCGCACCTCACATACCTTCATTCCGGCGCTGCTCTGCACACATATCATGTCACCCTTCACCAGTGATAATGACCACGATGTTGACCATTGCTCAAAACCTATCACTCATACTCATTCGTACGTACGTGAGAGTCATCTAGGCTGTGTGGATCAAAATACAGGCTGGTGCTGCTAACTGATCTGACTCCTATAGGTAAAAGCGGGCACGATTCATGCCGCACGATGATCTTTAACCGCGCATCACGTAACATTGTTTTCCAGGCGAAGTTAACCGAACTAGGTGGTGGATAAAGAACCAGCTTAACTCGCATCCGAGAGGAACTAGGTTCTGTTCCCGACACCATTTCCTGATTTCGGTTTTCCATGGTTTCCCGAAATCGCTCATTCGAATGCTGGGACGAGTGCTTTATAAAAAAAAGGTCATAGCCGATTACTAGGGCCACGATTTTGTCGCGAAAAGACTTTTGCCCCACTTTGTTTCAGTGACTCACGTGCACATCGGCAGTTCTGTTTCAAGGTTATTGGCAGCGCGTCTTTGTTCACACACGTTTCTCATTTTACTGCACCAATCAGAATAAGATTATTGTGAGTCTGTACGTCTATAATTTGCCAATGCAAGTGAGAGTGAAATTAACCAACCACAGACCATGTACCAGAGCTGCAGGTGTGCACATGACGCATCGAAACCAAATGTTGCAAAAATCGTTTCGCCATAAAATCGTGGCTCTACCGATTTCACATCCAGTTCTTGTCATTGTGTTGAGTTCAGTGGCGATGAATCTAATGACGTCTCTGTTGACACGTGAAGATAACTTACCTTACGAAGCAAAGTTCTTCAGACATGCGCAAGAAATTCTTCTTAGTTGATCGAGTTGATCACAACACCTGTCCATCACCCAACCGATGATATATTAATTTAATATTTTAAGTGTGTAAGTTGTATGATTTAACTGCCATTCTAGCCCAGGACTCTGACATAATTTTAAAAAGCCAAAGCTTCTTTTCAAATTACTTCGATAGTTAGTTTAAGAATGTTTGCAATGTCCTGTTGAATAGAAATATTGCAGAGAACTAATTCTCTGGTTAACTAAACAAGTGAAATAGTAAATTTTCGTTTCGTACACAAACTTTAATGCATTAAAATTAGTGTCACATAAATTATAATGCATTAAAATTTGTATTTTGTCTTGATACTCTTATTTAATTTGTTACATAACATGCTTTTCTCCGTGGAAAATTAACATCCTGCTGTTTACTGTCTTCCAGTCCAGAATTTTTAAAAATAAGTCGAACACAATGAAAAAACTGTTAATTTCTGAAACTAAAAAGTTTTTTGCTTAGTAAAAAGTACTTGACCGTTACACGCAGGTTATTCGGCACAACGCAGTAACATAAGTAACGATACTCAACTGTTGCCTTTGCCGCAGTTGTTACAATCGTAGTAACATGAGGATATCCTGAATTCTGAACTATGGAATTAACTTTGACCTTGAAATTTTTTTTTCTTAACGTAAAATACAATTTGGGAGGATGTTTTTTTATAATACTGAAATGTGTATTTCTTTTAACGCCTAACGTGTGTGTGTTTGTGTGTGTGTGTGTGCTTTTGTGTATATATATATATATATATATATATATATATATATATATATATATATATATATATATATATATATACCAAAACACTTGTAATGAAAGCTTAAAACCTGATCGTTCTGAATACCTGAGATACCTGAGCCCTTAGCATATTATCTAGATGAGTAGCATGAATTGCTCTACCGGTCCCAAAAAAAAAAATAAATAAAAAGCGCAATAAGCAAATTGAACTGTAGAATTTTTAAACTGCATCTGGAATTTTCTTTGTCTTGTGTTCATTTCATTTCAGTGGAAAGTGCTGGAGGGTTTAACAAAACGCGCAAGTTGCTTATTTCTAGAAATATAGAGCCTGACAAAGATATATTCGTTCCCTCCAAGTTGAATTTTTAATTGAGGCGCACGTGCCAACGCCGTACATTCTAACGTGTGGAATGTTTTGACAATTAAGAGAAGGAATACGTTAGCAAACTCATTTCGAAATAATATTATGTATACGTAACTATGTTGCTTTGCTTCAATGCTTGCAGATAAATGTTTCAATCGTTCATAATGTATTCAATTATAAGAAACAAAATATTCACCTCATGGTAGCTCATTTGGTGCTCAAGAATGTGATAGAACTTAAATCGTCCTGGTTTCTGAAATAAATGAGAACATTTTAAAAATAAATAAAATTTATCCTTCAGTACGAATTTCAATTCTGTAGTTTTTGTGTGTTTACAGCAGTCTAAAAAATGGTAAATATTTGTGTATTCCAAAGAGCTTAGTGTCCGTATATAAAATTTTCTGCCTTACAACAAACGTAAGCTCGAACCACTGGTTTCCGCAATCACGAAACACTTCAAAGACGCAGTTACTGTTGCAGGTGAGATGAGGAGAAAAAAGGTCTGTAAGTTTTATATTAAAAATAACTCAACAAGTTGTATGTGGACGGCAAGAAATACTTCCTGAAAACTTGTAGGATATGCTAAGTAAAGGAATTGAATGCACAGAGATATGATCATTCAATTAAAATTATGTTATTTACCTGGATTTACTCCCAGCATAAAACACTTATGTAGACCCATTAACTCAACAAGAAACAACAGAGAAAGTTACATATTTTTACAATGGGAATATAGTAAATATAAGCAATCGCACAGTAATTAATACAAAACAATAACGAACATCAAAATATATTTTTTTCAATGAACTATAATGCGTTGATGTTACTCCAACCATCTTTTTGTGCTGATGTACGGCACGCATGAATATCACTAGGAGACAGCACTTTAGGTATGTCTTCGACCTAATGTTTTGGCACCTTTTTATGAACCTAACTCATTTTTGTCGAAAATGGTACTTAGTCCCTTTTGAATGTTAAGTCCTCGATTGCATCGGAATTCACATTTTGTCGATATGGGTGTTCCTTCCCATTTCAGGACCCTCTTCAGCGGCTTTGAACAGGAGCCCCTTGCTGTTGGTGATTTGAAGGAGACAGTAGCAGTGAACTAGGAGAATAAATGTGCCAAATTTTGACATGTTAACTAAAGAAATACTTCACGAAAAATGACATACGCTGAAAGTGTGCGTGTATATATATATATATATATATATATATATATATATATATATATATATATATAAGTAAATTTTTTACCAGAAGAAAACCCGAAATGGTTTCATGCGTTAGCATAAAAAGAAGCCAACCCCACAAAAAATAATTTTACAAAACGAAATTAACGGAAGGTACAGAAACACTACCTGTGTGTTTGTGAAAAGTGTTTAAGTGTTTTGAGGATGACAGAATAAATGATTGTATTTGCAGTTAGGCCTGAACAACTACATATGATGATACCGACAGTATATGTTTTTTGTGTCTCACCATCGCTGATAATTTTAGAGGTATTCACCACGAAGTAACAAACTGACTAATGTTTGTTATCTTCATGTATCAGTGCACGGAATACACGAGTTCTGATGTAATGGTTAACATATTAAATTTAATACATTATTAATTTATTTTTATAACTGAGTCATTGCGTTATTGTTTAGGTAGTCATCTACCTTCCTAATTTAAATTGGTTTTGTTAATTGACAGGTTTTCAAGAGAACAGTAACTAGACTAATGTGCCTGGCACAATAATGTTTGTAAATTTCCTTTCTTCATCCAATATGTTTCTGCAGTGCATGGAACACACGAGTTCTAATGCGACGGTTTACATAATACATTTAATGCACCATTATTAATTTGTTTCTGTTACTGAGCACATCAACTGTATTTTTTTTAAATCTGTTATTTGTCATGACTTAGTGAATTACTTTAATGATCTACTGTTCGCTTATTATTATTGTAAACGTGTACATTTTTCGTGGCAGTGATAATAGCTTCCTTGGGGGTATTATTAAATTGTTGAGTTGTAACAGTGAAGGGAAGTTATACTAAAAATAACATATTTTTGAAATTCGTTTTTGAAAGATAAATTACAAATATTTTTAACTAACTTTTTCATATCAAGCATTATCATCTAGTACAAATTAGACTCAACGTGACAAGGAAGCATTTAGAGCAAAAATGTCCGCAACAGGTTGTATAACTAGTACCAGACTTCAACTCTTATTGTTACATTTGATTGTTGGTTTAATAATTTAAAAACTTTTCAAATAAATGCAGCTTGACTTAATTTGACAGCTATAAAATAAGCGTATACCCAGCTATGGAGAGACAAAAAGTTATTACAAGTAGTATTCGAACATCTACCACGTCTTCCAAAATCAATCATATTCATTACATTAAGTTCGGAAAATAATCTTGTGCCAAATTCTGTCTGCAAAGAGTAGTAAACTACATTAATCATCCAAGGTTCCCAATGTACACCGTGGTAAATAAGAAGCTATAATGATGCTACTATTTGGCCAATAGAGGCGGTCGGCTGCTTGATGATGTTTTCAAATTTTCGAGGAGGAAACGTGACATCATTGGGCCTTAATCGTCTTTTATAAAACATTGCATAACATTACACAAATTTCTTGTGTGTCAAGAGACAAACACAATGAGCTAGCTGATAGCCAACTAACAGAGGAAGTATCTAATGTTTGAATGCATTATATATAATATAATATATATATAAGTACTGGGTTAAAATAAAGTGCTAAGTATTGATATTTCATTTAATGTTTACTTCTTGAGGAAGTGACACCACATAGTAATGGAAATATAACTACAAACTAACTGGATGTTTGTTCCCTACTGTTCCTTTCACTACAAAGTGGCGGTGTGGTTGCTGTAGTTCTTGTAAATGTCAAACCAGAAATTCATGTTGTCCTTCTCGATGTCATACTTCAGAGCTGAAGAAACGTTGATCTCCAGGTAAGGGAAGCTACTCTGGCTGGCAGGTTTCCATGTAACTGCACCGGTTGCTTTGGGCACTCCAGTTTTTGCGAAGCTAGTCCACATTTCTCCCAGCAGCCTAGCAAGTTTTGCGGCGTCCGAGTTCACGCCCTTATATTTGCTTCCGTAGAAAACGTACGCGGCTTCTGCGCAATGCAATGCGTTTCCGTAAATGAACCGGTAGTTGTACATAGTGGCAGAATGCTTGACGTGATAATGCGCCGTCCGCACAACACCCAGGGAGATCAAGAGATCCGTCTGAAGGCTTATCCAGTTCTCACGGGTCTCGTACGAGATTGCTTTGTTGCCAAAGTATAAGCTTTTTATCTTCTGCGCTACCTCCTTAGATTTCTCGGAGCCTTTGGTGAGTCCCAGATCGAGGGGGACAATCCTCTCGATATCATTGTTGATTGCTTGCCAATAGCTGGGCTGAGTTACAGAAGTGTCAGCGACAAAGGATGCTCCTTCTCGCCTGGTAGCTCCTGCGATGTAAGGAACATTGTTGTACAGTCCGTTCTCCTCGATGTAGGCTGGTTCATGCACTAGGAATGGTTCCTCTCCGCTCCTCTGTAGCTCGAGAGAAGGCATGAAGGGAACTGATATTAGCCTCGAGTACTCATCTGGCTGCAAGATCTTGTTCAGTCCACTTGTCAGTTGTTCGGCGGTTGCTGCTCTCAAGTTTTCTACACATGCTGCAGCGCTGTGAGCTTCCTTCCCAAGAGCGTAGCTTAGGCGATAAGAACGATCATTGATGTTCGGTAAAAACGCCCAAGGACTGAGAGCAGTGCCGCTCTCCGAGATAGCTTTGTGGAACAGACCTGTTTAGGAAGAAAACAATGCCAAAATGGTTCAATCACATAGTTACAATATAGGTTCCTGATATTTTTTTCATTTTTATATTATTTGCGTAACAGTTGTCAAAGTATTTTAATAATAGTAAAAGTTAACATGATTATATATACATACATATAAAGTACTGCTATGATTACGTTACGTATAAGTGGTGCCACGTAAAGGCTGCAAGGTGTGTGATTGGCAGAACGGATCATATTTGGATAATTTACTCTCTGATATAATAGTGAATAAAATACTTTAGTTTAGTAGATTTTTAAACTGTGTAACTAATGCTGGGAGCTCAGTAGCCTTCCGCCGTTGGTTATTCTTAAACTGAAAATTAAATTTACTATCAAGCATTACATCCTACTTAACAGCTTAACAGCCTTCACTGACACAACTTTTGGTAGACTTGTTTACTAGACCTTGGAAGAGGAGGGAAATACTGATAAATTTAAGAAGTAGATATCTCAAGAATAATACAGAATAACCGCAAAGTATTTCCCTTATTACAAGAATTAGCAATATCCGCTAGAAGTAAGTTAAAAATCTGGAACAGGCGCAAAAGTACTTAGAAACTCTCCAAGTTGTTTTACAACTAGAATATCTGTAAACGTCCACACGAGCACCCTTGATAACACGCAGCACATCTAGTCGATATTCAATTTCCGTCCACAAATGAGCCAAAATCACTGGAGGGATTGATGCAATGACTCTGGTTATCCGTTGTCGCAGGGTTGCAAGATCTGGTACAGGTGTTCGGTAGACCTCATCCTCGACATAACGAGGTCCTTGCCCAAACTTGACACCTTTCCTGGACGTTGGATTGGTCGTGATGGCCCAACGATTTTGCCTCCACGCTCTCCTGACATAACCCCATTAGACTTATTTTGTGGTGTAACGTGGCGAACGCACATTGCGTAGTATGGTGCCAAGAACTTGCAGTGTTTATGCTCAAGAATGTTTATAAAATTTTAATCGCCCTATGGGGACGTCAGAGGACCAAAGCATAACATATGCCTCATTTAAAGACTGCTTCGCTGTTCTACTTTACTGCAGTACCCCCTAGAAGAAGGTGATTGGGCAATTTTGAACTTTCCTAGGCTTTTCTCAGGTTGGAATGCCTGCACTGTCTCGATACTATTTAATGCAGTGCCACCGCCTCGACGTACCGCATTTTTCCGTCAGACAATCAGGAGGAAACGTCCCTGTTGTTTAACGTTTACGGCGTGCAGACAATGTATGTGGCAGCATAATGGTTTAGTTCCAGTTTAGTCTGGATTTGTAATGTTAATATTTGTTGGTATATTTGTATGACCAGGTAGAAGTCATTTGTTACCGAGCCACAGTGTTGGTGTTTAACGTACATTTTTGCATAATGGTTTAGCTTGTCGTTTTGAATGTAACCCCGCAAGTTGTTTATTACATTAGAAGTATTACTTGCCACATAGCTTGTTTGCGCGTATTTTCAGTTTTCATGCCATTCTTATCTAAATTTAATTGGTTGCTGATACATTCAGCGTTTGTTCTTTGTACTTCTACTATATTGATGTTGAAATACTGTATTCTACAGAGCAATATTCAAATACATCATATATTGCAATACATTATATTTTGGTTAAATGAACTTTCATTTAGTCATGCATCTCTGGCACACGTTTACGGATAAACAAGCGTATTCTAAACTTATTTCATAAACTGGTAGACCAGTAACAATGGCGTTATGTCGAGGATGAGGTCTACCGAACACCTGTACCAGATCTTGTAACTCTATGCGACAACGGGTTACCAGAGTCATTGAATCGATCCCTCCAGTAATGTTGGCTAATGTGTGGACGGAAATTGAATATCGACTAGATATGCTGCGTGCTACCAAGGGCTACCAGTTGGAGGTTTACTGATAGGTTTCCCAGTTGGAAAAAAATTGGAGAGTTTCTAAACACATTTTTGCGCCTGTTCCTCTACTTCTTGCATAAATTAATTTTTGTAATCAGGGAAAGGCTTTTAGGGCAATCTGTATGTTGTTGATGTGCGGATTTGTGAGGCTTTTCTTCCTTTCATAAAATATAATTTTTATTTACGTTCAGGCTGTAAGAAATATTATTCATTCCTCATAAATCAGTAAATTTTAAGTTTTAATCAAGCTAAATTATTTTCTCCTCTCCTGGTCCTCTTTCAGCTAAATATCGTTGATAGAATTTCTATAATTTATGTGCATAAACAGAAGTAGTTTAAAATTTTCTCCCCACCAAACACAATTGTTTTAACAATGGGTGTGCCTACCTTTTGAGAGTGGAGAAAGAACATGGAAGTGGACACTTGCACCACCTGCACTTCCACCAAATATGGTAACATCGTTCGGATTTCCTCCAAACTTGGCAATGTTCTTCTGAACCCACTTCAAGGCCAAAGTTTGATCCTTCAGCCCCGCGTTTCCTGGAGCGTCGGTGTAATCAACTCTCAAGAAACCTGCGTGCAATATTAAAAAAGTCACAAAATTTTCAATCGCAGTTGATAATGTGAAAAGCTAATTTTGCAACTGTAGTTGCAAGCTAAAAGTTACTTTTTTTGCTTAGAGAGCTATACTATCTAAATTTTCAGGAATGAATTTCCACGGACTAAAAAAAAAAAAAAAAATAAATAAAATAAAAATAAATAAATAAAAAAATTACGTGATGTGTACAAAACTGTAATGTTAGACATTTCCGAATATGAAACTCAGTATGTTCAATCGAACCAACCGAAAACATTTAGACGGTAGTTCATGGACACCATTACAACTCCTCTATCCATCAGCTGCCCTGGCCAAATATCGCCTGAACCAGTTACGAAAGCCCCGCCGTGGATGCAAACCATGACAGGCAGTGGTGAGGCGTCACTTCTAGCCGTTGGAAGCTGAAAAAAAAAACAGTAATATATTTTAAGAAACAATAACCATTTATGTATACGCACTCTGAATCCACTAGGAAAACAAAATAATTTGAGAAAGTTTTCCCTTTTTTCAATGTTTTAATAGAGACTAAATTTGGTAAACTTGTAGAGGATAGTTAGCTCACTCCACTGGACATGTAATTGGAAAATAATATTAAACGCCCGCATAAAACGTTAATTTTGAAGTGTTTTACAGTTACCATTAGTGTCTGTCTTCAGAATAATGAAATATTAAATACCACATTCATATGTGGGCTCAGAAGCAATTGTTCATGTTTCATTACGCCGGTTGTAAATAAATGTTACCCCCAACTTGTACTAACAGCTTTATGAAGTCTATCCTTTACTGATCTGATATTTGGCAGACATTTAAATGTAAGAAACGCTGAAAAACTTTCACAGATAGGTCTAAAAAATACTTCGCTGGTGCCCGTGATACCCAAAATTTTCTGTAAAGATCATTGGAATTTGTTTATTTACCTATCAGCTCTAAACTTTCTGTAGGTACATAATTATTTTGTAACTATACGTGAGAAATTCGGAAGTTAAGTCTTAATGTTTTTATTCTTAAGTTACACACATTATTTTCATTAGGCGTCAGAGCCTTAGTAAGGAATAAATAAAAACTTCAACAATTTTAAAAGTTATTTTGCCATTATCGCCTTTACTTGAAGCAATGAAGCAAAATGAATTATCGTTAGTGTATTTTAGGTGACTTAGAACTATACGTTTGGTCATAATTACTTGTATTCTGTTAAACTTTATGTTTATCAAGTCTCATGCCAAGGTACTTCAATTACTAAACAGATAATCTCCTCTGTGTAAAACAGATCAGTAAAAATCTAATAATAAAATATAATATTCTGGCAAAGACTCAGCACAAATACCACCTTTAAGAAACATCCAAATATTAGCCATGAAATTCTATTTCTTTGCTAACATTTTAAAAACAATACAAAACGGGAATTACACATAACGCTGAAAGAAAAATGAATGGAACGAAACGCTTCATACAAGACGTCAGAAGAAGAAAATGGATGATGTGAATACCTCAGGAGTGAAGACATTCACAAACAAACAATCCTCGGAGCCTCCTGTCTGTTGAAAGCACCAAGATCCGAATTTGGAAGCATTTCGCACTCCGGACCACGGCCCAGCTTCTTGAGGCGCCTAAAACAATTAAAAACACCATTCATGGCTGCGAAATCTTACGTGACCGTAACTTTTACTGTTGGGATAGGATGATTATTAGTACACGTTAAGGTTTACAAAACAGATAAAAGTACTAGTTAGGTAAAGCAATACAAACAGTTGATAAGCCGCTATTGTGTATATAAGCTCCCTGTTTACCTCATAAAAATAAACCAAAATAATTGTCACTACTAGTTGTGTTTTAATGCTTAGATTTTCAATATTTTTCAGAAAAAAAATTGAGTAGAAATACATACGTTAAATATACCAGAGCAATTCAAAAAATTACGTTTTATTTTTTCCGTATTTAAAACTTAAATTATATTCTGTTTTTACAGCCTCAGTGACTTCTATGCATCTGTGCGTCCCATGCGAGTCCAATGTGATTTCCTGAAGATAGCATATTTGTTGTTTATTACTACATAAGCATTTGCTGTCTCCTGTTCCCTCCCTCAATGTGTTCGATAATTTCATGAGAGACGTGCCTCATGTTACGTGGTTAGTATACCGTTTACGTTTAGTTTCAAATAAAAAAAAACTTCCGGGGACTATACAAGTACACAATTTTAAACTGAAGTGATTATTGTTAACAAACGAAGTGACGCAGCCTCCACAAAGAGGTCATAAATATTTCAAGGTCATTTAATTATTAAAATTTTACTAACTGCAATAAAAATATGTAGGGTACAGTTTTGTATACCTATTTTGTGGTTTTGCAGTTGGAGCCATCCGTTGGGCTCTGTACAAACTTGAAATATTATTTTTCAGCTTTTTTTAATCTGAAAGGGCTAAGAACGTCAATGATGTCGCTGAGAGGGTAACTTACCGCAAAGCGAAGTTTTCCCACAGGTGGCTTGGCGTAAGGAATACCCAGGAACTTGTAATACTTGGTTCCTTCAGCCGTCCATTGAGAGACTCCACTCAGAGAGCCTTGAGACAGGTGCACCGTTGGCTGTAGGACAACGAGTCATAGCAAGCTATATAAGTACTGGTGCCCAATACAACAAATATGATCAGCAATTAAACTTTACATGCTCTATATCACGAGAAAACATTACATTGTTTACATGGTTATTGAGAGAACTTTAAAGTTTCATACTAAATTAATTTGTGTGTTATAATGATATTTAGTCCAGTGAATTAAGCTACAATAAATTACATACAAACTTGAGATAATTTTTTTATTTCCATTTCCAGAGTTTCACTTAAACGCCGCGAAATTTATGACAAAGCTGGATGTCACATACATAAGTTTACATCATATTCTGTGGACTAGAAACAACTATATCGTAGGTATCAAACGGAATTATTTACATGTTACCGATTCTTTTCCTATTATCTGTTAATAAAGTTAGTTATGCCCTCATGTTTGTGAATATACTGTGCACATAATTAAAATGTATTTTATCAAATATTAAATGTGATAGCAGTACGAAAGATGTTGGATTAGGCCACATTTAATATTACCAACCTATGTCTACTTCTACACCGTTATGGTGATATAAACTATACAGTGTATCATCAGGAATATTGTACACTGACGCAATAACTGACAGAAGAGGAAAAGTTTTAAACGTTTGTGGAAGCCATAAGACGTACATTATAACCAGTAAACAAGTAGGAGATAGAATCAAATGTAATTAACGAACAGGGTTTTTTTCGATACATTATTTCAGCATTTTTATGTTATGTAACTTAATGATCATGTGCAAGTGTTAAATTATTAAAAGGTGAATATAAAACAAACTCATAAAGCAAAAATTAAGATCTCCAGGCTGCTACTAAATCTAAATTGTAAGTGAAAACACGTGCTAGAGTGTATAAATTTCCCGATTTGAGCAATTTTTATAATCTTGGCCCGAGACAACGTTCAAGTCAGTGACAAAATTTCAATTATTTTTGTATAATGGATGGTAATTTGAAACTACTAACGCAAACAATGGTGGTAAAATATTTTTATATGAGTAGATAATAATACGAATTTCCCTGACTAATGTAACGTTTATCAGCAATTTACCAGTGCGTGGCTAGTATACGTTTCTTTATTTAGCGTTGGGGCATTCTCGTTACATGTTTGCCCGTTCCAGTTGACAGTAAAATGACACAACGCCAGATAAATTTAAAAAAGCGATTCAATTCTATCATCAGCAACTACAGTGTTCGGTTTGCTTGGTTTTCTACAAGCCGAAAAATAATAATTTCACTTTAATTATCTCGTGAATGTTACACAAAAATAAGCTCAATCGCAGTTTAAAAAAACCAACACATAAGGTCACAGTTGCATAAACTTTGCAATAATGTTGTAAACAATGATGTATGTAATTCTCGTAAACCGTGTACTTAACACATATTATGCAGTTCCCTATTATATTTAATTGTATGTAATATATTTAATTTGCGAAATTTGTATAAACAGAAACGTCAAATGTTTATTTTAAGTTCAATTATACAGGTGCTATAATGATATAGCTTATAAACTACTTTAAGTATGTTAAAATTTTAGGCGGAGAACATAACCTCACCCGGATATTAGAGTTGTCTGGCCTGAAATGATTGCAATGTACGTTAAGAGCTGCGTTACATGTAAAAATAGAAATTCATTTAAGAAACCAAAATTACTTTACTGACAAATTTTTAGCCATGCTGAAATAAATAAATCTATAACCGACAGGATAAACTTAAAAGTATATATGTTTGTTATTTAACACAGTCTACATCAACGTAAGTGTAATGTTACACCATCTAACATCCTATGTGTATTTACGTTTTTATCACAGTAAAACTAAATTAAACATGTTTGTCAGCAGTCAACACACTATAGCCTACATGCATTTTCAATTGTTGCTGTGGTTATATGTTGTATGTATGTATGTATATATATATATATATATATATATATATATGTATATATATATATATGCGAAAGTGTGTTTTTTGCCTGTTTGTTATGCTTTCACGCAGAAACGGGGCAGCGAATCAACATGATTTCTTCTACATAGATAGTCAATGGGTCGGAGGACATATTTTTATCACGAAAAAAAAAAAATCACTGTTAGCTGGAAATGGGAAAGTGCGAAAAAAAAAAACGTGTAGAGGGGCATAAAGAGCTACTTCAGTAACAACATACGTAAGGCCAACGGTTGGAAATCAGTGAAGAGATTTTGGTCAGCATAACATCTAAGTATTTAGCATTGGTGGTGGTGAAATGATGTTGAGTATAAAGCGGCAACTGAATTTTGTCGCGGGGGGGAGGAGGGGTAGCGGAATATCCTCGAGAAGGCCCGCCGACCAGCGGCATCGTCCCGCACGATTCTCATATGCCATAATACAGGGACTGATCCGCCGGGAATGGAATCCGGATCTCCCTGATGGTAGGCGAATGCTCTAGCCACTGCGCCAACCATGGCCCTCTGTTGCAAATTAGTTGGAACCATCTCGCTTATACGTTACGTTAGAACACATACATAAATACAACGTTGCATGCCAAGGCCAAGTTAATGGGGATAACGAAATTTTTACGGAATTAATCAGCACTGCAGATAAAATAATACTATCAACTAAAATAGTTTAAAAATAGCCTAAATTTAATTATAAACAACTCTGTGAAACTCTCAAATGGCAAGTTTCGAAGCATACAGTTGGCTTTCGGTATTAATGTTTATGTTGGTCCAACGTTATAAGAGCAACATATTTGAACTAAAACCGAAAATATGTTAAATGGAAAACACAAAATTTTCTACCGATTATCACTGGCTATAAAATATTATAAGATTTTAGCATTGGAAGAGAAATACTTTTAATTATTTGAAAGGGTTGGTTAAAAGTTGGTAAAAGTTTGGTGAACATACGGTTGGCATTTGGTATGTATGTTTACGTTTGGCCAGCGTTATAAAATCAACATAATTTCATAAACACAAAAAAATTAAAATAATGAAGAAGATATGTTTTGACGCAATCTCACAAGCAATTATGATTTTTTACAATTTAGCATTGTATGAAACATTTTAAAATATTTTTAATTGTTGGTTAAATTTTGCCAACGAGCTGTTAAACATGCGGTTAGCATTTCGTAAGGAAGTTTATGTTTGCCAACGTTACACAACTAGCATAACTCTACAGACAGAAAAAAATGGTAAGAAAACATACTTATACCCAATCTGAGACGCTATATTAAAGTTTTTCTAGACTTGAAAATTGAAAGAGCAATTCTTTGTATAGATCTATTAGAAATGGATTATATAACTTTGAAAACAAAAAGGGTACTACACAGATTCCATTTGGTTGAATATTTATGCTCAGCCAATGTTTTAAAGCCAGCATAAATTCACTATCGAAAATAATACATGACATAGAAATCATGAACTATTCCTACCTAAGATGGTCTACTGACAAACACTCCATTTTTTTTTAAACCACGCGAGTTAAGCCGTAGGTAAAAGTTAGCAAAATTTATTTTGAATTGGAGAGCATAGTTTAAATTTTCGTAAATTTATTACTACAGCAAGAAATTTATGTACACTTCATAATGTAAGTGTATAGTTTTTAATCTCAGTGTATATGTCTATACTTCGCATATTTCTAGTTAAAAGGTGGCCACAACAACTGAAACGTCATTTTCGTTCTCAAATGTCTGTCATTTCTATACCGTTATTCGAAATTTTTCTTGTATCTGAGGCTGCAGTAGTAAAAATGTAATTAGTGGGAAACCTATAAATCTAGTCATTTTATTTCCGTAGCCAAAACTTTGAAAGTAGAAAACACTGACGCCCTACTGAGATTCGATGTCCAAAGCCTTTTCACCAATGTACCTGTGGCTGAAACTCTCTGCGTTGTCAAGGCCAAGTTGGAAGCTGACCCAACTTGGACATAACAACTTTACCAATTCCATCCTTCATGGAAATGATTACCATTTGTGTCAACATGACATATTTTTAGTTTAATGACAGTTTCTACAAACACACGGCATGGCAATGTGCTCTTCACTTTCACCATTCATGGCGAACATATTCATGGAGAACTTTGTGCAGGAAGCACTTCGCAAGAGCAACACCCCTCCTAAAACTTGGCTTCATTACGTAGACGACACTTTCACTAACTAGCAACATGGACCTGAAACCCTGGAGGAATTTGTGAACTTCCTAAACTCATTGAGGCCATCAATCAAGTCACCTATGAAAAAGAAACCAATGGCAGCATTCCTTTTCTGGGCGTACTAGTCAGCAGGGAAAGCAGCAGCCTGGAAATTAAAGTATACAGGAAACCTACACATACAGGCCAATATCTACATTTTGCTTCCAACCACCCTAAAACACACAAACTGGCATAATTCGCACACTAGCCAACCGAGCTGAGATTATTTGTTTGAACAAAAAATCTGTAGTGGTAGAGAACAACCGAATAAAAAAGAACTCGCCACCAATCGCTACTCGGCAAACACCATCAAACAGCACATGAAATCTAGCAGAACACTTAAGCCCACAGAAACCGAAAAACTAGCAGGAAACCTAGTTATTCTTTATGTTAGAGGCCTTTCGGAAAAATAAGACGTCTGGGAAACAAATACTTACTTCAAACAGCATTCCGATTCATATCTACTTTAAAAGTATGGTCACCAGGGTTAAACCAGCCACTGAAATACTACAAACTCACAACTGTGTATATCAGATACCCTGCGAATGTGGCCATACGTATATTGGAGAAACTGGCAGAGCTATCAACCCGAATCAAAGAACATAAAAACAATTGCAAGAAAGGCGAAACCCAAAAATCTAGACTGGCCGAACATGCATGGGAAAATACCCACAAAATACTTTGGGAAGACTCAAAACTACTTAAACAGGAAACTGACAAAATTAAAAGAAAAGTCAAAGAATCGGCTATTATTATCAGCAATAGCAATATTTTCAGTCAACAGAGTACTGAATTAAAAAATATGTGGATCCCATTGATTAAGAGAGAAACAACTTTACAGCACAAAACAAAAACACACACTCAACCTATCACAACCAATCTGAGTCAATCTATGCTGCGCGAACAATCAGGAGACAGCTCGTCTCCCGTTGGCTGAGCAGGATAAGTGGGCTTACCCTACATAAACCCGTGATTTTCGCATCTCATCTGTCATACTCGTTCTCTGCAAGTAGTTCAAAATAAATGCCTAAGAATGGCAGCAGACGCGCCTCGCTATGTCCCGGTAAAATACCTGCATGCAGAATTAAAACAGCAAATGCTGACTGACGTATTCCGCAAAATAACTGAAAAATTTTACGACTCCAGCCGAGAAAATGTAAACCCAATTATTGCTGCCCTCGGAAACTATGACCCTGAGGAAACCCAGCACTACAAGCGGCCAAAATCATTACTAGCACACAGACCTCCATAACAAACTGGCGTGGAAAACACTGTCCGCGACTCGAACTAGTGTCTGTGCAGTAAACTAGTTATAAGATGATTTAGTAAATCACACTAGCTTAAGTCTTAGAAATAAGTGAAAAAAAATTCAAACAAAAAAGACACAAAATCAAAAAACATTCTAGCAGTAAGATATATTAATAATAATTATTATTTACATATTAATTGTACAGATATAAAAGCCTCTCTCAAGCTCTCAATTGCTCTCTCGGGTCGGGCCGCGATTGGCCGGTTTTCCGGCCAATCACAGCGCCTCGGTGATGAGACTTATGCAGTATTTTCCCATCGGTCCGGAACGGGAGATATACACCCAGAATTTTTTGAAAATCGTACTGCAGCATAAACCAAAACCCAACTAACTGTATTTTTAATTGTTTAATAAAATTGTATATGCATTGTAGTAGTAATAATAACTAAATGTATATAATTGCTAATTCAAGCAGGAAAATAACCTAGACTACCAACAATGTCAAGGTTACACAACGACCAGCTAGCCAAGAATGCAATAACCAGAACATTGCATTATTAGATCCGGACCGCAACTGCTGCTGCATGTTGCGCTTCCTCCTCCTGCCTGTCAGAGTCCCAGGCAGTCTCAGGGGCAACTTGGAACACCCAAGTGGTGACTGGATACACCCTGGGGTATCGCAGTAATCTTTTCCGTATGAATAAGTACGTATGCGGTAAATGTCCATAGGCAGAGATGTATTCGTGACCTAGCCGAGGAGGAGTGGTGTTCCCCCACTAAACTTCGATGCATTGCCCACTAGGGGCCAGTGCGAAACTGTCGGGGATGTAAGGAAGCTCCCCAGGGCTCCACCAAAACGTGCACTTAGGCCACGCAACAAAGGCCCAATGCCTGCCATTTATGATATTATTAAAAATTTATTACATGTAAATTCATAGTAACTGCAGACCAGTGACAGCTAATCCACAGCTACACTGATGAATAAAATTACCAATAAATTTATTGTGTAATTACTAACTGTCAATTGTAACCAATTACCTAAATCACTTAGTTATAGATAAATATACTAATGTGTTTCAGGCTAATACCTACCTACCATCATCAGCTAGCTCAAAGGCTTGCCTATAGCTAGCACATTGTACTTATTAATCTATGTCTTTATTTATGTTTCAGGTTTTTACTATGGGCAGACTAGTTTTTCGCTAGTACTGCCCAAATATCGCCAGGGGCGCTCAGACCCTATTGGCGACCCACAGCTCGCTGAGCTCCCAATCTGATTGACCGGGCCTGCCGGACAATCCCATTTCATGTCATCAGCCATCTCATTTCCCAAATTCTCACGCATGTTTTTCTTAATTTTAATTCCTCTATTCCAGAGCCCTACCATTACTAACAAGGAGAATTTCCCTGCGCGTGTCTGTCGCACAGCTTTTCCCAGTACCCTAATCTATAGTACTGGTTTTTCTGTGCTCTTTCCATCTATACTCTTGCTCACTTGGGGGTGTGGATATGGCCTCAATTGCGGCCATATTCTCTAGACAACCCTGCTCTGCCGCGATGCATGTCTCCTCTTCTCCAACTAACAGTCAACCAAGTGTATGAGGCCTAGCCTTGAGACACATTCAATCTTTACCTTCTTCGTTATTAGCGACTAATGCATGCCGGAGTACCCACAGACTGAGACGGGGTACACGCTAACGTGGCGGGATATGGGGGCTCGTCAGATAAAAAAAAAATCTTATCTGTCGCACTCGTGTTCTTGAACCCTCATATGTGTACCTGATGACAGGAACAGATTCCAGTTCCTGAAACGTCGTAACACTGTCTGACTGGAAAACTACTGTGTTTTTTTTTCTCTTCGTTGTGTCGTTTTGTTATTTTTCTGTTTGTGTCTGATATCTACTGTGTTTTTTGTTTCTTCTCATCGTTGTGTCGCATGTTACTTGGTTTTTTTTTTTTAATTTTTATTCTATTTGTTATTATTTAAATTTACTATCTGCTTGTCCCTTGTTTTATTTGACCAGATTCCAATTTGGAATTTCATGTTGTGTATGTATCTTGCTGACTAAAGCATACTCTGCTTATTTATGGTTTTCTATTATTTGTTTTGTTTTCGTTGACAGTCATTAATTTGCAATGGAGTATGTCCAAGAAACTAAATCCAGTCATGCACTCCCATTGCACAGGTCTTTCAAAGATCAAACCTAGAACTTAACTACCTTTAGTTTTATAGAATGACATTTTTTCCAAACCTACCTGTACATTTTAATAAAATAAGTACATTTTAAAATGAAATTAAATTATATGCATACCCATTGAATTATACGGTATCAGTATGGAACCAATTCTTATTATTTATTTGGCTTAATTTTTGGTGGCGTATTTAAGTCACGATTTCCCCTTCTTCCTCTAAAACGCACACCGACACCTACATAAATATACGGACAAACATCCACAAACACTTTCACAAAATGTAATTTCCGATTATATGACTTATATGAGATAGGTGGAGTAAATGTTTACTTGCGTATGTCGCTGTTTTGAACTGTTCCAGGGGCGGCAACTGTTGACAGAGAAAGAATTAAATAGATTTTGTGGGAAGGAATGTTAAGTTTATCTGATACGGGGGAACGAGTTTTGTGATTGTGGTAAGATGGTAGTAGGTGAAAACAGGAGGCCAGATAAGATCGATCTGTTCGAAGAATTTTAAGTAACAAGATTAGATGTGTAGTTTGCACCTGGCGTCTTAGCTTAAGCAATTATACATTTTTGTAGTAAGTGTTCATGTGTCCGATATATTTTAAATCATTAACAAACCCCACACGTAATTTTTTTGTAGTCTTTGAAGTCTTGAGTTAAGTTTACATGTTAGGTCATTGTAAACTGCTTCACAATAGTCGAGTAGTCGAAGAGGAGAAAGAGCAGCTGTAATTGTTAAGATGTTATAAGGCCTCAAATATAAACTTTAAGCGTAAAAGAAGAATATGTAGGTTACATTTTGCGTTCTATAAAGTTCAGTTGTCGGTTCCAAGCCGTTTAATGGCGGATTTAAATATGCAATTATAAAAATTATGGTTTCTAGTTCACCTAGCTACCTTAAATCTAATAATGTTTTACCTGCTGGCCTTCGACGGTCACCAAGATGACGACGAGGCCGGAGAGGAGAAGTGACCAACGAGCCATCTTGCCTGGGAATGACTTGCTCTCTGCGTGTTTGCACATTTATACCATCTGGAGGCGAGCAGGCGGCTCCACTGATAAAGCTTGCATGGATCTGTTGAACAGCTTCGTAAAGTCAAAACGTTATTGTATTTTGTAACTTGCCTATATAGAGAACATTTTTTCTAAGAACTGTGTTGAGATAACTCCTGACAAAACCCTATTGCATAAACCATGACTTGATTTTTTTATTATTCCTGGATATATAATCGAAAGGAAAATTGATAAAACTTGCAATAACATTATCAGAGAAGATACGCTTTATTAAGTAGCCTACCTAAGGCATTTTGTTCGGTGGCGGTATACATATAGTTATTTCGCTAAGTATTCGTAATAAAATAAATATGGTTTTGTCTTTTATTTTCCGTTGTATGAAATTGTGAAATGTAAGTCTTGTAACGTAAAGTCATCACAGTGACAATATACACAATTTTAACGGCATTAGGTCAGAAGAAGTACTAATTAATGTTTCTTTTCTCGTATTTAAAACCTTAAGTAGTTCGTCTGTATTGATTAATTTTGCCCGTCCGAGGACTTACTGTGCGGAACCCGTAAGGGCAATACTGGTACGCGCAGACTGATAAATTTTAGCACATATTATTTTCATTATTGCATTACAAATTTTACTAGTTTTATGACGATAAAAATTAATTACATTATTTGCTTGAAATAACGAGTTTATGTAGGGCTCACACTGAAAAAAAAGTTGACAAAAGCTAATTTAAGCCATTCGTATAATTTCACAAGGAAGTATTTCAACAATTAGTAAGGAATTTGTAGAAGATAATGTATTTCATTTGAAGCTGACATAACATTTTTGTCAAATAAATTTTGTTACGCACTACTCAAAATATATTTAAACGAAACTGTTTGGTAACGTTAGTTTTCCATAATTATATTTGCTTGTCTTATTTGTTCGTTATAAAAACCGCACAATTTGACTCTGACAAGTCACTTCGCGAAAACTATGTTACCGGAAAACTATTTGATAAACAATAGTTACAAAGTTCTGCATTATTATATAGGGATAAAAAATAATGCGCATCTTCTCAGCTAGCATCCTTGAACATCAGCCTGCTTCCGTGTCCAGATAGCAGCGATGTTTTTGAAAAGGAAATTCCTTGAATATGTTGCCTCAGTAGGAATTAACTAATATCCAGTGTAAGGTAGTATTAATTAGTTATATTTTGAATAACTTGGGGGGGGGGGTAGGTTGGAACTAAACATAATTTTTACAATTGTCTTCTTGTGGCAATATTATACAACTCTCGCTTTATTTTTTTATCAAACTTTTTTTTTAAATAGGAGCAGTTCTTTAAAAAATTTTTTTCTTTTTAAGTTGTCAAACCGTGACAGATCTACAGTTTAGTTGTCATCAGACTTCGCCAACTTGTATCTAGACACCAATTAATCTACACACGTATTTCAGGGAATATTAATCGTAAATCAGCAATAACTCGACATCAGCGTCGAAACTGTCACATCGAAACGGTTGAAAAACGAAGAAGTTTCTTTCTAAGCACAAAACATTTCAAAAATTTAGAGACGATAAAAGTGCTTTCTGCAAACGCGTGTAACACGTGTTTTTGTCTGGTAAGTATGTAAGATTAACCACAGCCGAAACAAAAATTTTTAACAACTATGGTTTCATATAACAGATTCAAAAGTCGAAACAAAAGAATAAGCTGTCACTAAATTTATGAGAAAGTAGTGCAAGCTCAGTAGTTACAGTGATATTGTAGTAACTGTTCTGTTTATATTAAAATAAGGGGTGTGTTTCATTGCTTTTTGCAAATTATTACACTAAATTCTTCCTGTAACGACGAGAATGTTCTGATACAATGATTACAATAAAACTTATATCTCCTTGACAAATTCTAATGTGATGTAGGTAAGTCTTAACGTCCCGTCGATTACGAAGTCGTTTAGTTCAGAGCTAGTGGTTCATATTGGCATTGAAAAATTAAGGTATAGACTGCAGTGCGAAATCCACAATTCACCTGGAGTTATTTCAGAATTGGTGGAAAACCGAAATTAGGACAGCCACACTGGGTATCAAACACTCGTCCTCCCGAATGCGAGATCAGTGGTTTACCATTGATCCAACGAACTCGGTGCCATAAATTCTGAGTCACGTTGCAAATTACTATAGCTCGCGCATATTAAACTTTGACACTTAAGCGTGACGGCCTAGCAACGTCGACGCATAACTGGGCACTTTTTGGACACATGGTCCATACCATAAACGTTCCTTTGTTTTAAAACGGTGCGGCAAAGAGCTCCAAAGTAATTTTATCTGTCCGAAGTCAAGCAGTTGTTTACTTAACCAACTAATGTTTAACAATAACCTGATAAATAAATTGAGTTTGACCTTTTTTATCTACTGATATTGTAAGATACACCGAGCGCGTTTTGGCATTGTCAACTTTAATCGGAAAACAATTTAAATGTTAATTCGTTCCCTAGTAACAATGAAGAAGTAAGCAAGAATAAATCAATGTGAAGTTTCTCCTTGAATATGGTCTGAACTTTTGTACTACTTAAAATGTATAATATGGAAACTACAGCCTTTTAGCACTGTTGAAGCGCGAGATTGTTATCAACAGCGAGAGCTGAAAACACTAGCAAAATTCACACATTCTTATGGCTGCGTTTTCTATGGTGGACATAAACTTCCGAACTAGATTTCTCGTAATCAAACAGTATTAGAATGAGTTTGTTAGTATTTTTAACTTTAATTTATCAAAATAATAACTAAAATGGCGTGTATTTATAATACAATTACGATCACATTTCAATTAATAAATATCAATATTAAACTCTACTCATAGGCTAGGGCCACACTTGCGACCTGGTCGAGACGCCGCGACCAGGTCGCGGTAATGAAATACGTTCATTCTTATGAGGGCGGGCAGACATAGCGACCAGCGACAGATTTAAAAACCCTCTCGTGAGCGTTTTTGGATCGCGGCGACAAAAACGCTCGCCTTTATTTCTTATGTAGTTGGCCACTCTTGCGTTCAGGTCGCAGCCTGTCAAGTGCTTTTCAACCAGAAGTCTAGAGCTGTGTGTCGTAAACATTACATCAAAATATGTTTGATCCCGAGTTATTTATCAATGAAGTTCAACTACGGCCTGTCCTTTGGAATACGAAGCATCATGAGAATGTAAACAGAGAGATTAAATCGAAACACTGGATAGAAGTTGCCGTAGCAGTAGTGAAAAGATGGGATGCACTGATTAAACAAAAAAAAAAAAAATGACGGAGGTAAGTGTATGATGTAAATACAAGGATAAAATATACATTATATACACAAATACACACATAATTTCTAATTTTTCTTAAAGAAGCTATAGGTCAATGTACAGAGAGTGCGTGTACACAAGTTTTTCATTGGTAATTTGCTACTTAATGTCGTGTTGACATTTGTTCATTTGCGTTGTAAAATAGCAGTGTTCGGTTTAAACTACTCTAAAAACATGCATAACCATGTTGTCATTTAGTAGGCGATATTTTATTAGAAAACCGCAACTACCACACACGAAACAAATGTGAACTGTCATGTTTTATCTATACATTTATATAGCATTACGTTATACTGCCATGGAACACTACCTGCAGAACAGATAAAATAATCTGCGTATGCATAACAGACGTTTTTTAAACTGACAGATGAACCACCTGTTCCAACGATTGGTACGTCTGCCATATCACATGTCAACGTGTCCTCAAAGCTGAACCCATATTTTAACCTCACAAAGTTATGAAGAACACACGCTCCTTTTACCAAAATTTCCACAAACTCTGGCGGTAGATTTATGTGAGAGCCTCCATTTATTCGCTCGGCTCAATCTATAATTAAATATGCGTTTTTTGTTGCTAAGGTTTTGTCTTGAATATGGCCTGATGACATGATTATCAATTGAAAAGGCCTCGTCTGCAACAAAGATATGGGACAATGACATCGTACTTTAAGAAGAGGGCAATTGTTTGTTTTCTGTCAAGTTCAAATTGCCACTTGTTAGTTTATCGTACATGGCAGATTTCTTGAAAATGTTAGTCAGACGGTTTTCCGTAAGCCCTTACATCTATGACTATGAAGCAGTAATTTACATCGAACACTGCAAGCAGTACTAGAGAGAAGAACGCCTTGTAATTAAAATACTACGACCCAGAATGTCCTGGCTCTACAACTCGAACATGCTTGCCGTTTATTGTCTCAAGACAGTTTTGGTAGTTATCACGTTTACCGAATTCCGTCGCAATTTTGACCCAGTCCTCTGAAGTTGGCTCAGGTAAGTAAATATTTTTTATTGTTGTCCAAATTGCATCCAATGTTTCTCTCATAATATCAGACACTGTACTTCGCTCCACGGAGCTCAGAAGCAAGGTGTCGCACACAGAAATATTTTTCGGAGGAGACCTAGACCCACATTTTATTTACGTTATTAACTACGGTACAACACAAAATTATTGTTGTGGTTGTTCTTTAGCCAAAATTACTATTTTAAAATTTCTAAACTAAAAACCTGGATATATTTAAATATTGACAACTTGGTATTCATAATAGTAAACATTGTACACATAACTGAAATGTTTCGGGGGGGGGGGGGGGGAGTGGCAGCTCGGGCCCGATGGTACCGCCCCCGCCACCAGCGTACGGCCTTGTGTCTACAGAATGTTATTTTTTCCTGTGTAAGAGTTTTATGTTATAGATATCTGCTATACACGAATGCTTTACAGGACCTCCCCAAGAATAACCGATGACGTCGACCATACGGACGGAGATGGAGAAAACAACATTCAATCTGAGGGACAGTCTACTCCAGCTAGAAATGCGTAGTTGAAAGAGGAAACAAACGGAAAGTCAAGACATTTGAAGAGCAAGAGCTGGAACATCTGAAATCTAGTAGTGAAGTTGCAGAAGTGGACGGTGACAGGCTATTTCTATTATCTCTTTTGCCTATGTTCAAAAAACTGACAGACGGAACGAAACTATGGGCCCGATTGCTAGACTTACTACTTTTAAATAACCCTAATCACTCATGACTTGCCCCCATTGGCTATTTTTCTCCTCCTCTGGGAAATTTTAATCCGCAGATCCCAACTCTGGCAGTGTCTCAATATGGACCCACAACTTCCCACAACCACCTCCTTACAATCATCCCGTCTGTGGTCATCACAGCCAAGCAATCCAATACCAAGCCCCCATCCAGCATCCCATCACTCAAACATCAAAAGATGAAGACAATCTGCACCTGTAACCGTCCTCTCAACATGAAAGCGAGACTAGTATTTTCAGTGTGCTCAGTGATCATTGAAATACTTAAAGCAATGCTTTTCGAGTCTGCTGCACAGACATACACAATTTTGCACAATTTCACGCTATACATTCTAGAATAAATACAACTACTTCGTTAACATCAATGCAATATAAATCTTTCATCTTACCTCAGTGCTACAGCAACTTTTTTTTGTATTGATATTGGCTTCTTTATTGTTGTTTTTTGCTTATCAATTTTGTCACGAACGTACGAACACAACTCGTTGAATGACGACACACTCATTCTGAAGTATGAAAAGAACCTATCAGCATCGTTCCTAAGATTTTCAATGAATGTGTGAAACTGTCCACAAGTAGGTCTGTTCCTATTTACGGCGTGGACGCCGTATTTCCTGCCTCTGCGTAGACTCGCTCTTTTTTTTAACTACTACACACATGAAAAAAAACATTCGTACAGTTTTAACACTGATATATCATAATTTGTATCGGAATTTTCCAGTTGCAATATACCAAACGGATTTTAAATTTTTGCCCCTGAAATATTACATACTTATACTGTTGTGAAAATAAGCCAAAACGAAGCAAAATATATCTTTTTGCTAGTAAACGGTACATTATTTTAAATATCGCTCTGGTAAAATCGTGTATTGTATGCACATGGCTAGAATGACGTCAGTACAAAACTTAACTTTTCTGGTGAACACAAATTTCCCAGTAATTTTTCACTGATTCAATTCGTGAAACTGTTATTTAAAAACAACTGGAAGAACTGTGAATAATCACTGATTTACTTGTGAGATGTTGGCACTTTTATTGGAAATCAGTGAATATTCACTAATTAAACAGTGACTATTTTCACTTATTGAAATCGTTGAAACTGCTCCGTCCATCAGCGTGAATCAGTGAATATTCGCCCTTTCAGATTTAGTGCGTATAACCTAGGGCGAGGGGTATGAAGCCTTGAGACGGAAGGTCATGTTGGTAACTGAAAAATTTTGTTTATTGCCATAGCAACGAGTATATTGCAACTGTGGTTCACGGGGGTAGCATAAAGTCTGAATGATGTCGAGGGGAGTGAAGCCAAGAGGGAGGAGAGGTAGCCATCAAATTTTCCAGCCGCCATACTGCTTTAACATCAAAAGTACACATCTGTCAGGTATTTTTTTGGTGGTAAATTAATGTATTACGCTCTTTAATTGATGTTTTAGATTGAAAACAGTATATTTTAGCCCTGTTTACACACCTCCTAACTAATATGTCCTCAATTTTTTAATTAGTTGGCCATATTGATACCAGCCACGTCAAGCGTTTGTTTGGTTACAATTCCCGGCGACATGCTCCATCTGGACCCTTCTAACATCTTTGATGTGGATTGGCCAACCATAACCTCGTTTCTCAATACGTCTACAGGAACAGCTGATTGCACGCCACCATATTGCAACTTGAATAAACAAAGTCAGCTTGGCCTCAGTACTGGCTGCTAATGCTCCATCTGTACTCGTCTCTCATCTCTTGTCGAAACCAAACCGTCTACTGTCTGTCCGCATTCAAATGAGAGCGCGCTTTGCAAATGCACGTGATCGAAGATAAGGTCTGGTAATGAAAACGCGCAGTGTTCACGTGATTGCAGCTGGTAATCAGTGGTGTCCGGAATGCTCGCCAGTGTAGTGACAGACAAGTATTGAGCGTAGAATACAATGCACGAATTGGTGGTATTTAGGCGAGTATGACCACATAAAATAATTGACACTAATATTGGCACGCATATTGTAATGTCATGAACATTAACAATAATATTTGACATTGACATATTCGATGTTTGGTGCATAACGATTCTCGATAATATCTTCGAAACTGATCGATGTAATGGACGACTTGAAGTACACGCCCCCTGAGGTCACCGCAGGGGAAATACTGTGGGAAACAAAGCTTGTTTACAAACATGCTGATTTGTTAGTTGGTTTATTGCGGAAAGCAAAAAAGTTGCGCATTCATAGATTTGCACGCAAGGTTAAAATTTTTAGTTTAAATTTCACGGTTAATATACGCAAATACATAAGATTAATGTTTACCTGAAAAAACGGAAAATTCCAAACAAATAATAAAATTTTTTGACGTACATCTCATCCGGGACATGTGGAGCCAAACAGCTAAATGAAGGTTATGTTCGGCTGCGGTATCCATGGAGATAGGAATTGTTTCCCACACCTGACTGAAGCTTTGCCTCTTTTCAAGTCATCCATTAAGCAATAGACGTTCATTAACATTCTCAAAGCCCTCGTTATTATCAAACCATCGGTATTTTGCAACTGACAGCGTTATGGAACCCGTAAAATAATTTTTTAAATACATTCATTTCACATTAACGATACTTCCATAATACTTTTAACAAAACCGTAACATAAGATACATGTACACTAACAATTTTATAAACGTTATGTGAAGTTTAGATGTAATTGATATAATTCATGTTGCACGCTTTGTAGATATAATTTCTATAGCGAACATGCAACACAATTATGTATCACGATATACGTTCGATAAGTTAATAAACCGTACATAACAGCCATAGTTGGGCGTACATGTGTTTACTTACGTTCGACTGTAACAGTGAAACACATGTATACACTGTTGGAAAAAATTTCCGTGAAATTACGGAAAAGTACTGGCAAAAAATTATCCAGAAATCTTCGTAAAGTAACGGACACTCAGTTTTTATTGATAACGGAACCCTCCGTAAAGTAACGGACAATCCGTTTTCCGCAAAAAAAATTTACCTTTATGTAACTATTAGCACTCCATTTTCTAGAAATACTAAATTTTCTTAATAGCTCTGTATTTTCGAGATTCTGACGCACTATTTTGTAACCTGAAAAATTTTTCGAAGTTGCTGGGATTCGAACCAACGACCTTAATATTGCCAGGCAGAAGCTCTAACCATTTTTTTCTTTTTTTTTTTTCAAAGATTTTTGGTGCAGTGGCGAGGGGGTAGCTGCCGCATCATCACTGCACCGAACACTCCCCCCTGTAATGTGACTAATTTATGCAACCCCGAGTAAATGTCGTGAGACAATTGTAGAGAGACAATTTTTTGAAACAAATTTGACAATCACAAATTAGACACCCAGCCAGACCTGGAATTCGAACCCAGAACCCCTCGTATCTGAGTCGGTCGCTCAACAAACTGAGCTACATGGGGTCGGCTCCATTGAACCACAGTGACAATTTGTCTGTAGATGAATTCCGTGCAGTGGTAAGATATCAACTTTATAAGAGACAACTCTAGTATTTGACATCCAGGATTCATAGTGATTATTAATACCACTTTTTTTAAAAAAGAAACTCTGTGAAATACGCTTTAAAATTGTAGAAACATATTTTCATGGATTTATGGAAAGTTACGGTCAAACATCCGTAAACTGGCAATATGGACACATGTCCGTAAACAAAATATTACGGAAGCCACTTCCGTAAAATTACAGTACTTTTCTGTAAATATTTCTGTGAATTTACGGAAATTTTTAACAGTGTAGCCGATGTTTGTCCGATTAAAACACTATCAGAAAACAATACGAACTCTCTCTTGACCAGTCACCAATTTAACCCTCGTTACACTGCTGTAGCGCGCGTTGGTTAGTAGCTTGTACACCCCTTATCGCTTATACTAGTATCGCGCTCTCTTGTTTACAAATTACAACTCTCACTTCTCGGCGAATGAACTACAGTGCCCTAGCGAATACCGGACGCACTACACTCCTGACCTCACAGCAAGGCACCGGACTCTTCACGGGACACACACGCAGCCAAAACCACAACAAATCACTCCTTCCATGTAAAACACAATCAAAAGTACGTGCATATAGCTCTTTAAAGGTGGCTCCACACAAGGTTGCCACAGCACGTTGCTTCTGATGGGAGTATTTTACCTCCAGGACGGTAAAGTAGTTTTGTAAGGCTGACATCTACTCCTGAAACGTCACGTCAAGCACTTCTAAAGAAACCTAAAGTGTATTTTCGTTGTCGTTCTTTTTTCCTGTTCTTGTGTGTTGTCTGGTCTCGTCTGCGTCCCAGTAATTTACTGTGATGTATACTGTGTTGCCCCGAGTATTTATAGTTTGCAGTGATATTTTATGTTTGTGTTTCCTTTTTTGGTTTTATTTGTGTTTTATTATGTTTTACCTGAAATAAATCTTGTGAGATTTATTACGTAGTTTATTTCTTTGCATGTTCTGTCTACAAATAATCTTGTCTGGACTTTTCTATTTTAGTTTTGTCTCATCTGGGTTTCTGGGACGACATTGCACTACAATAGCTTACGTCCAAAATCTAAAATCTATGTAGGAGTACACCACGTGAGTTCCTGTTTCTGAGTGGGTTCGTTATGTGTATCTCTGCTGTGTCACGCACTAAATTAACCCAATAGTTTTACTTCCCAAATTTTTTAACGAAAAATTCAATACGCTGTGTTCACATTTCCCCACGACTTGACGTACTTTTCATAAAGTTTTCAACTGTCATCCACTTATAACATTGTAATCGGAAAATTACATAAATTAAATAGTACTTCCAAATAACTAACATAAAAGCCAATTATTCACTAAATCTTTTCTTAGAAATGTTTTGTTACTACTTCGATTCTGACAAATACGTTTCATTTTACATTACTTAGTGCGTTTTTCTTTCTTCAACGTGGGGTTTCCTTTGTGATACTAAAATTACCACCATTAGATAATTTAAGATATTTTCGTGAACTATTGTCGAGCATCTTATACTTTATGAAGTGCATTGCATTTTATAGATATGCGAATTATACGTTTATTTATAAAAAATAGAATAAACATTTCCAACTTTGCATCGCCTCTTTCTCCTAGTCTTGCTATTGTGACGTAACTGGCATATCATTTTTCTTTGGGCATACCGTCGTCGTCATAGTTATTGTCTGTGTTGCCTTAATTTTGTTGTACAGAGATTTCTCAGGTTTCTGTGTTAATGTGTTTTTCACTGGATTATTTGTTTCGAAATTAAATTTTTATTTTGTATGTAATTTATGTGATTTGACACAATCCCCGTTGGGAATTTGTTTAGGTTCTATTATTTATATCTGTGTTAAATACAAACGCTTTGGCTTCTTTATCCTTTATTGTTTTTGTGGCCATAAAACTTGCCGAACTAAAGACACCCTCCCCCATCAAAAAAGTAGAGACTTTACTTAAATTTATGACAATATTCCCATTGATATATAAAAACATTTTACCGTAAGTAAAAACTTAGTAAACAATTAAAAATATATGCGACAGGAACATAAGTAGTTATTTTAGAAGGCAAAATATATTTAAATTAATGTAACAGTTCACTACGTTACATTAGCGGAAGATTTATAGTTTCCCCGTAGTCATACACCTGCTTAAATAAACGGAAATATTTGCCGTGTTTCGGAAATATGTGGCTACATTGGATTTCTAAGTGTTGCAGCTATTTATGGACACATACCTGACAGTTTGTGTTGTCAGCAGCCTGTCGTACGTCGCTGGTAACACAATCATACCAGGAAAATTGTCTTTAGCCGGGGCAGACGTACTTGTGAGTTACGATTGTTGGCTTGTATTAAGTGGGAAGGGAATTGAGGGAAATTATGTCTTCTCCAGTACTTAAGAGAGGCTCTCTAGTGTCAAACTTGCGTTGATTCCCCCAAAGTACTTCAATATTGAAGAATGAGTGAGTCATCTAAAGTTTTATATTAAGGAGCGTGAAAAGTCAGTTAAAACGCCCACTGTTAAAATGTCGCTTTACAAAGCCAATTTTTATGACCTACATACAAAAGGTTGAGTATTTTAATTGCAGTTAAATTATATTTTGTTTGATAGCTGGTAACAAATTTACGAAAAGTCATTTTATTTTGTAATTTTACAGTAACTGTAATTTGTCTAGATAACAATCTTAAATTTTATTTGTAAACCGTTGTGTAATGCCTTACATATTTTTTTAACTTAATTGAATTCCCGTGAGCTTCAGATAAAAATTAGATGAGCGATTCCATCTGATCATCCCAAATCCCTATGTATGTCAATTTTGGGCAGTATTGTACTTCAGTCGTGCTTTCAGTGACGGTTCTTAGGTCCTGTAAACGATTTCATGATTTCCGATTTTAGGGTATTTTCGTATGCCTATAGCTCTGTATGTTTAGATAGGAATATGGAAAAGGGCAAAGTTAATTTTTCATATTATCCCTTCTAGTGACTCACTTATTTTGACATGGCAGAAACCTGATGTGGTGGTGGAGTCACTTAATTATTAAAATTTAAAATATTAGAATTCAGATTGTGTATATAATCTAGGCAGTTCATTTTAAAGTTTTCTCTTTATGCCTGTGTATGTGTATGTATATATACACATATACTGTACATATGTACACGTAATTATTAAATAGTTTAAATTGGTTTACGTACAAATAGTTATTATTGTACTACAATATGAACGATTTGTAAATTCGTTTTAAGTTTGTCTCACAAAATATAAAGAGTGCGATAGAGTCCGCAAACTTGATATCACGTTTATAAATATAATAATCTTATGGAAGAATTCAACAAATTAAGACACCAGTGTAGAGCTGTGGGAAAAAAAATATAGTACCTATGGTACAGTTAGGTGAACTACCACTTGTTAAATTTTAAGTACTTTTAAGGTTTGGCTTATCAGCAGATATTTCTAGCGATGCGCGTACAGCTGATTAAAAAACAGGCGACTGTTCTAAACCTGATGATTACTATCAAGTGAAATGGCGTCAGAGTTTGTTTTCGTCTCTGCTGTAATAGCCGTTTCTTTTTCTAAATTCACAGAGGCAATAACTGTACTTTGTCACACTTTTTTTTTACATTTAAATTCAAAAAGTATTATGTACAGTTCGCAAGCATGTTGAATTCAACTTGGAATGAATTTAAAATGAGAAGTGTAAATTTTCTTGACAACCGAAATTATAAAACTTGTAAACTAAATCTGAAAATTAAATCTCGCTACGTTGATTGAAGTTATAGAAGTAGCAAATATGTGAATCTAGAAAATACAATACCTCATGATATTCAAACATAGAATGAAGTTATATTGTACCAATAACGGTGTATATAGTGTATCTAACGATTAATTTCACAGTTTACATTTTAATTTTCATTACGTGGCAAATTTATTGTATAATATTAAGATATCTTATGTTTATATATATATATATATATATATATATATATATATATATATATATTCAGAGGTAGTTTCTTTTATTTAAGCTAACTAGTATTATGTGTGTGTACATGTGTGTACACACAACAAACACACACACGCACACACACAACAAACACACACACAACAAACACACACACACAACAAACACACACACACACACATATATATATACACATATATATACACAAAGCCACGCTAAGTTTTATATTTAGTAGCTTCAGGATTTAGAATTTCGAATCCTATTCCTATGCTTGCATGGCTTTAAATGCTAGAAAAATTCTACAGAAATGTGTATCCTGCCAAAGAAAACAGCTGATTTGAAGTAAATGAATACAAAACATTAATTTAAAATGTTACCAATGTTTCCATTCAAGCATGACTATTGCTAAAATCGTTGTACATCGAACCCATGTTTACATGAATTTTTTAGATCAAAATGACCAGTACTGTCATTTCCTAGAATATTACACTTTTCTCCCAGGCTATCCGGTGAACTTGCTTATGGTATATTGATGTAACGAGGTTAGTACTGGAATATCAGTTTTAGTGAGTAAAAATAAAATTAATTTATATAGACACATTCAGACTAAGTTTATAAACTTCTCAACAATTTTTTACAGTTGCTAAGTTAAAAGGATACGTAACTCTAAATGAAACACAAATAACTTATTTATGTAGCCCTAACTTATATTCAAAAATTATGATTCAACATTCATCGTTCCGATAGTCAAGGAAATTTAACTACACACATTAAAAATAATTATAAAGTTCATAGCTAAATATGTAGATAGCTAGGGGAAACTTCTCGCCAACAGTGACGTATATATTGAAATAGGAACCATAGCTCAGACTAAAAAGGACAAAGAAAGGCAAGTAGCGTGGGCTAAGAAACAATCCTATGTTCTACAGGAGATCGATAAGAAAACCACGGAAAACCAAAATAATGATAGCTGGGCTGGGAAAAGAATATGCGTTTTTTGAATGCATATAAAGTAAAAACATTTCACTGAATTTACGTCGCATCAAAATCTTGACTATTATACTAGTTAATATTATCACTTTCAGATTTTCATTGACGTTAATAAGATTAAGCACAGTATAGCACGAACTTTTTTTATGTCTACAAGTCGCTACTTTAAAAATCTTTTTGTAAGCCTCAAATAAAAACGTATTTGTTCACCTTATCTGGTTTATTAGTTCTTGCTTTCCTAAATCTACCAGTTTCTAAGAGGAGATGTTATACAAAGCAATCATCTTCCAGTTTCCATACAGAAAACACTGAGCCTCATAACGCAGATAAGTAATGTAGCTAGCGATAAAGATATAAGTATAAGGGTACATTCGAAGTAAAGCTTTTATTTTGTGTAAATTTATATAGATTTATTTTATTTCTTACCTAAGTGAATGGTTTATATGTGGTTGCAATTATTCTTTCCCTTCCGTTCGACATGTCTCAATACATGACTCGTATAAATATAATTGACTATACATTAAAATAATAAGATATACAACTTAAAAATATATTTTTTGCCCATTTTTAAATTTGATAAAAATGTAAGATGTAATTACACAAATATTACAAATAGAATATTAAAACTTTATCAAAATTAGTTTTGTACCATTTTACAAAGTTTATCGTTCGTATTCTGTTCCGGTTTAAATTTGCTGTAATCAGTAAATACGTTTCAATTAGTTAACAAAGCCATTGTATACTGCAAACTAGGTTTACTTTATGCTTTGTGACAACATAGGGAACAGTGTGCCTCTCTGAAGGTTATATTATTTTGACGGTTTTGGTTACAAATAATTAATTTTGCCATTAACATTCGAAAACAAAAATTCAGCATTTAAGCTCTTTATACTTTTTGATTTTTTCACTTTAATGTCTCGAAACAGACATTTTATTTGAACACTCTTTTTATGAATATATACCGGGCCACGGTGGTCGAGGGGTCAGACCTCTCGCCTTCCATCTAGGCAATCCGGGCTCGATTCTCGGCGGGGTCGGTCCCCGGACTCTCGCATGTGGGAATCGTGCCGGACGATGCCGTTGGTCGGCGGGTTTTCTCGGGGATCTCCCGTTTCCCCCGCCTATTTATTCCAGCGCTTCTCCATACCACATCATGTCACCCCCTTCAGCGCTAGAAGACTTCGATCTTGAGCGTTGACTAAAATGTTTCCATTTGAAGAATATAGACCTATGTAAATATAAGCACAAATATGTTTATCCTATTGTAATAGTAAGTTATAAGAGGAACATTATTTTAATACTTATAGTGTGTTATTCACTTAACATAATTTTATTCGTTTGTCTTAAATTATAATCTTGACTGAGTTATAGACTTAATATTTTAATATACTGGAAGAGGCCGCATAACGTATTTAATTTGCATTTCCTAGGAGTGGCATCAAGCCGTCGAACATAACTAATGTAACATGCCCCAACCATTATCACGAACCGTACCGCTGCGACTTTTACGCTAGTTAATAGCATTCCAGATAATATTCTGGACTTGCACATTTGTTAGTTTTGAAGTGTTATGTTGTACGTGTTTCACTCATTATTTCTCCTAAGCCGATTAATGTGCACACCGTCAAAAACCAACTCTGTGACTATCAGTTGAGGTAACTTAAATAATGCAACAGACCTGATATTTAGAACAACGATAAAATGTTCCATTTGTAAAGGTACAATTCTAAACTGCTCTACTAAACATGCCCACATTAGCTGAGGAACTATGGCTTCTAAGCATTAGTGCGATGAAATCGAAGTTACAACCATTCAGTAAATTATCCAATAAATCTGTTTACTGTAAGGAGTGAGGTAATGTATTGATACATTTCCACTGTAATTTTTTCTCCCAGGTAAAATTAATTTTACGTATGATCAAGTCACCTAAGATAATATTACATTTAATTTCTTAATATTAAGTTAGGGTGTTTATATGTACTCTAAAGCCTATGGAACGCCTCATAATTATGGAAAGAAATGTTGTTATTCGTTAGACATACTATTAGGCCTACTGCCGCACTGTTATTGGAATTTGAAAATACTCGCTTCCATAATAATTATGTTTCAGTTATATTTTTTCTTATTTAATAACGTATCTAATTTTAAGACAGTGCCATAATAGTCTGGCATATTTATTGTGTATTCATTATTTCACACAAAAGTTTGTAGCTAGCTGAAAGAGAAAAAAGGATACAAACGGATAATTTCATTGTGTATATATATATATATATATATATATATATATATATATATATATATATATATATACATACTCACATTTATACGTAGGCTATGCATACACAAATATGCATGTGTGTTTGTTAATGTGTGCGTGTTTACGAGCCGTTTAGTACATACTGCCTCTGTTTATGTTTTGTGATTGTCTATTGATAAGATATATAGAGTATAAAAGTACTTTATATGAGAATTGTGGTCTGAACTGAGCCAAACATTACCAGTTATGTTTGGAAACTGTGCGGTATTATAAAGATATTTTAGAGGACTGACTCAGTATACATGACATAGCAAGGCTAAACTTTATCTTAATTGCAATCAATCGTAAGTATTGAGTTATCAGTAGGTCACTCTGGTGATATGCATACAACCGTATATAAAACCGATGACGGTTTTCAACAGAATGATTACTAACAGGTAAAATGGTGCCGTGGGGTGTTTTGATTTTCGGCATTACTGCGATTGTGTCTTCTTTATCTGAAGCTTCTAAGGTAACTGTCATATTTTGTGTGATTTACCTTTTTATATTGACCATACAATTTATTTATCGTATAGTTAGAATTTGACATATGCTTTTGTTACAAATAAAAGCCAAAAATTTCTGGTGCTTAATGTGAATAATTAAACACCATTAACATATTTTATACGGTTTGAAAACAGAACGGATTTGTGAATGTTTTCGAGATATTTTTAAAGCAGTGTAATAATTTTGGAGGTTTATATTCCATAGTTTATAATTGGTGCGAAATTATTGCACGTTATAGAATGATTTAATTTTTTTAAGTATTTAAAATTGTGTAGCCTACTTTTTAATACTCAAAATTTATTTCTTATAGAACTTTTAAGACCGTCAAGGAAGTCAGTAATTTTATACCATAACTAACAAATAGGCAACATTGGTAATGTATTCTTGATGAAGGATGAAGTTATCTACATGTTAAAAATGCCAGTTTAGTGTCGATAAATATGATAGAATAACGAATTTGATTTCACAGTCCTGGGACAAATTACTTTTATTCTGAGTGTGATAAAATTGTATCCCTATAACTCTTCCTGTTTTTAAATCTCCCGTGTCACTAATTCCTATGTTCACTTGAATAAACGATTTGCTATGATAACAAATTGGCAGTGTTTGAATCTGACTGCATATACTACTCAAAGGTTTTTTTTATCCAAAACTCATAAAAATGCCTCGAAGTTTTCTAGCCATTTTCCAAAATCGCACCGTACAGTCACTAGAGTAATGTAGACCGAATAATTGGTCTTAGCTAGGGTAAAATAATTGATTTTACTTGTCTGAACGTTCAAGCAGCTGCGAGTAATGAAGAGTGCATCACGTAACGTACATAATCAAAACATAGTTTTTATTTGAAGCCTAAAATTATTTTTTAATTTAATTTTTTCAATTTTATATAATATAATGTCCATATGAAATGTTACTTTATAATACAGACATGCAGTAGCTTCAGTTTTTACAAAATAACATATCTCTTTTTACAAAGAGCCATCTCCAGACGCTAAGACCTTAAATTTATATAATAATAACAACTATTATTATTTCATCTTTCATTCAAAATATTATTGTAGACTGCGTTTGAGCCAATTAAAACCTTATGTTTTAAATTAATTCCAGTAGTGAGTTTTATTTAACTTTCACAGCGTCACAAATTTATGTCTTTAAACGGCATCGTATATTAAGTGCCGTGGTTAAGTACTCATATATAACTTTCCTTTGAGGAATCCAATCCTTTATTACCATTCCGTACTGCAACACATTATGTTGAATGTTTGTGCACACTTTAGTTTCAATAATTTGCGTAAAATGTCACGTTGTGCTATTTAAGATGTTTTCTGACGTCGTGAAAGACGTCGTCATAATTTAAATAAATAATACTTCACAGTATATGAGAACAATTTTGTTCACAATAGCCAGAATTATTAGAATAAATTTCTATTGTTTTCGTGAACGAATTCCTTTATATGACATATCAGCATAGGTTGAAACATTTGAGTGTAGTATGTATGACTAACAAGATTATGTTGTCTTGTCCCACAGATATCTTCACTTGCTGATGCACCTACTGTGAAGGTCGTCCAGGGCAGTCTACGAGGTGCAGTAGACAAGACAGCAGATGGCACATCCTACTACAAGTTTCTTGGTATTCCCTATGCCAAACCGCCTCTCGGTAACCTTCGCTTTACGGTGAGTTCATATACAACTGTACAAACCAATAAATATCATGCACTGTTGATTCTTGTTATCACCTAGAAATAATCCACAGCTAAATTACTGATAACTTAAGTAATTGTAGATACATCTTTTGTGGCTATGTGAAAGAAAATAAGTATGATATACCACTGATTTGGAGATGGCTAAAGTAAATATGCATCAGTTAAATTAGTTTTATTTAGCATACTGTTTAAAAAGTACATAATATTGTTTAAGATAATCGCTAATTTAAATCAGCAAAGTTGTAAATTACCTCATTATCAGACTAAAGTTAAAACTTTATTCAAAATTGTTGTGTCGCTGACTCAATACACCAAGTAACACTAGTAATAACAGCAACCTATAGCTAAATTATTTTTACGAGCAAAACTCTCTCTTTCCGTGTCGTATTAATTTATTTTGTTCAAACGTATGAACGATTTAAGAATAGTTTTCATCAAAACTCAGTACGATAGCACTGCATATCACTAAAAGGAAAAACCGTTATAAATTAAAAGAAGAAAATCATTTATTATATTAAGTCAAGGTTTTTTTTTTTGTGTTACATTCCCAAATTATAATGTCGTAAGTTACGTATTAAGTCTGTCAAAGCAGGAATAAACTAATTTTCCAAATCCGATTCACACTTAATTCCATAACATATCATATGGAAAAGATATTTTAACGTTGTAAATGAAACTTACTTCTAGCTACCTGGATACTAGTAGCACACATTGTGATAGTACGCTGAGGAGAACTGGCCAATGCACACATCCTCTGACGGCAGTACATAAACAAAGATATATATATATATATATATATATATATATATATATATATATATATATATATATATATATACACACACATACACACCCACACCATCATCATAATGTTAGTTAGCCCGTAAGCTATCCCTTGTCCGATAAAAGACTGTTTCCGGAATAAAATTTTTATCACGTCGGCTTTGTAGTATCCTACGTAAATATCCATCAAAGTTAACCTAACATATATTTTAACACAAAGCAAAGAAAATGTTTTACTTTATCAAACATTTATGGCTAACCTTCAGCGTGCAATCTGTCATCTTGAAGAGATCAGAAGAACAGCAAAACTTTAATTTTAAGGAAAACTACAACATCCAAATATCATGAAAATTTAGAAAACAAATGCAGTTTTTTTTTAGTTTGTAAGAGCGCCGGATGAATGCAAATATAAACGTTAGTCCTAAAAGTTCAAATTTGGTGAGCTTCTTATGCTAAAAGACGCCTTGAGACGAAAAACAAAACAGAAATTTAAAATGTAAGCTTACTAGATGACAGTCCTTCCTATTTAGTTCCTTGTGTTAAAAGCTCATTTGTGATCTATTATAAAAAAAAACTCTGGTGAATATGAAAGTAAAGGAGATCCGTTGCATCAGTCATATGTTTCGGGAGTTATTACTCATTACATATTCATGATTAATGGGAGTCACTGTTATTAAATTATTAGGCATAAAAACGAGTTTAGCTTCATTTACTTCTCACTTCTCACACAACCGTTACATAGTACATACATACGTTCAACTGTTTGCATACACACATAACACCAGGTGCAGCAACTAAAAAAGAGAGTAAGAAGAAAAAACATAACAGAGTAGTTTTTCTCTCCAGATTACACACAGCCAACTTCAACACTTCCTCTTAATTTGGAGACCCAACATCCAAATCCTTTATATACACACTGTGTTAAGCACTGGGTAGTCCTTTGGCCAAAATATCAGCAGTCATTCTTTCGGTAGGATTCCTGACAAGATAGTGGCGAGCATCAATGTGTTTTGTCCTATTGTGAATCACTGGATTATTTGCCAATTTCTGAGCCTCCTGGTTATCATTTAGCAACGTAATGTTGTTTTCCTCCCCAAGCAGTTCACACAGTAGACCTCTGATGTAGATGGTCTCCTTAGTTGCTTCACATAAGGCCATATACTCTGCCTCAGTGCTGGAATGGGCTACTGTTCACTGCTTCTTGGACTCCCAGGCAACAGTTGCTCCTCCTAACTGTAATACAAACTCTGTATTTGATATTTCGTCTTGCTTGTCGTCGACCCAATCTGCATCCACGTAACCTAAGACATAGTTTCCTGTTCTTCTGTACACAAGACAGTAATTGGAAGTGCCCTTAAAATATCTTAACAATCTCTTTGTATCCTTCCAGTGCTCCTCATTTTATGCCTTGTTGAATTAACTGAGTACAGTCATCGCATACACAATATCAGGTCTTGTCCACACAGTTAAGTACATTAAAGAGCCCATCAAGCATTGATATGGCAGGCACGAGTCCTCATGGTTGGTATGGTCTACTTTATTCATATCACAACTCACATCCAATGGAGTACTGACTGGGTTGCAGTCAGTCATCACAAAGTTATCCAGAACTTGAGACAAGTATTTACACTGAATAACATAGATTCCTCCCCGTTCTCTGTTACACTAAATTCTGAGCCCAAGACAATGGCTCGCTTCACCAAGATCCCTGCATTTAAATTGTTTCATCATCTTAGAATTTCTTTTTCTTCTCTATGACATTTGATAAAATGTACAAGGTCATCGACATAAACAACAACAACTGTAACATTTCCTTTGCAAGCTTTGCAATATACACATGGTTCATGTTCAGACATTTTATAGCCTAAATCAAGCATTACGTTGTGCAACCTCTTGTTCAATACTCTAGACTGTACAGTGATTTCTTAAGTAGACATACTTTTGTTTCTTGTCCTGATACCACAAAGCCTTCTGGTTGTTCTATGAACACCTCTTCCTCCAGCTCACAATTCAGGAAGGCTGTGGCAACATCAAGATGGTCAATGTCCCATTCTCGTTCAGCTGCGAGCGCCAGTAATGAACAATAAAATAAAATAAAAACACACAAAATTATGTTATATTAAATGTTAAAATAAATACTCTACATAAAAAATTGAAACACCTCAATATCAATTAATTTATTTAACCATTGATTTATGTATTTTTTATTCTGGTTTGACTTTTTATATTTTATATATTCGGGAAGAATTGTTTCAATTTTTGAAAGCAGAAATGTTGGTGATCGTTGAGAAATTGTTTTGTGGGCCAAAAGAAATTGTACATTTTTATTTTTCCTTATGTCGTGTATGATACTTTTCAGCTGTAAAGTGTACTAGATTTTTTAATTAACTGATTAACGCAACTCTTATATAAAGTTTTATAATATTGAATACCTTCAAAATTTTAAAACGTTAATTTGAAGGATGATTAGAAGTAGTCTTTAAACACAGTCACAGTAGAGTTTAAACAATTTTATTCGCATTAGCAGCAACTGCTGGTTTCACATTCAGAAAACTACATAATTCCTTTCACATTGTATTTCAACCACAATTTTACACTCAATTCTGTTTGTACGCTGCACTAAGTAGCAAATACATTTGCACAATTTACAAGTGTACCAAACATCTGAAGAAATATTTTATTGTTTCAGGCACCCCAGGAGACAGAGTCTTGGTCCGGAGTGAGGGATGCTACTGAATACGGCGAAGACTGTCTGCAGAGTGTAGATTTAGGCTCCGAGGACTGCCTCTTCATCAACGTCTACACGCCAAGGGTAGGCCTGTCCGTCTCTGAAGCAGATACTATAAACTGGATTTACTGACCTTCAACATGGCCGTCTTTGCCAGAAAGTTGGGCTTTTTTAAATCTCGGTGTCAATGTGTAAGCGTTAAATACATTTGTCGAAGAATTGGTTATGAAAAATGTTTACGCAACATTGCAACGATAGTTAAACCAGTAACTACGTAGCACAATACCTTAACCTACATGGCATATTGCTCATTTCTCTTCGCACATTTTCTATTCAATGTACTTTAGAAAGCGTGTAGTAGATAAATAAACGCTGTAAACATCAATTGATTTCTACGCTTTTCTTGAAGCTAATTTGGATAAAATACTCAATGACAATTCTAGATAATGGCATTTGCCAACTTTATTAGTAAGTATTTATCCAGAACTACTAATTCCTTACGCGTGATTTCTTGCACCGTAATTAAATGCACGAGGTTCCTGCGTCTGAGATTGTACCTCAGAAGTTCGTAACACTGGAAACAATTTTGTTTAAAAGTTGTCTAAAACTATTGTCTAGGAGTGCTAGGTATTGTTTAATTTTCGCAAATTGGCTTCAAGAAACCTACTTTCATAGATTAATGCCCTTAGCGTTAAATTATGTACTACGCTCTCTTAATTTGATTACAGTTCCGTTAAAACATATTTTATGTAAGTAATTATTTGGGTAGTTTTAGCTCAGGAATTATCGTACCTGTCTAGACAAATTACTCTCTGAAATTTTCATTTCAAATAATTGAGCACAAATATTGGACACAGAATTATAACTTCTCTGTCGATAGGAGCCAGAAGCATGAGCTGTAGCTGTAAAACGAGTATTGTTATTGTCGTAGCCGACCTTACCAAAGTTACTTGAAACTCTTCGTACGAGGGAAAATTTTATTGAAATTTTGAGAAATTATGGTTTTCATTGAAAAATTAATGCAGTAACATGTTTAAAAAAAAGGTTCAATTTATTCCTGGACGCACATCTTACATGTAGACGCAATTTTTTCTAAGTGCCCGTTTTCAACAGCATTCAATACATCCCACAGAATTTCGGATAAGTTTAAGACAAAGCCTGTGGTTGAAATTTCAATAAATATAAGCAAATATGAGGAATAGTGTGTATTAGACTACGTCTGGCAGCTATACTAATTGCTATATGAGATAGTCGTAAATGAGTATGTTTACGGTTAGCGCCGTGGACAACTTTCCGAAAGCAAGAAACTGTGATGCATGTTTCAGGAGTGCCTCCTGCGAATCACAGAATTACCTATGATAAATCCTCTTGAAATGTACATTCAAACTGCAGCGACTGTAAAGTCCCGTTCCCAATTTACATGGCGCAAGTAAAAACATAAAATAGGAAAGTGAATATCTGTGGTACGAATGGTTGCGTTCGGAACTAATAGTTGGCGTGACTCACCTGGCGTAACTTGCGTGATATGGCGTTAAAGATGGTCATCTCTGAGATTTCTACGCCAAGGTTTTCATGTCGGCCAGTAAGAATTTAAAACGTTATAGGAGCAGTTAGCCCGAAAATTTCCATCAAATAACAAATTTGCCTATTTTCTGATTGGTCAGGAAACAATATACTTACTGGAGATCGTGTACGGACAATTTCGCAAGTTATGTTGTGGAATTTGTTAATTTTTTCATGCCGAATGTGAACGGGCCTTAACATCGACGAAGTGACATCAAATCTGGAAAACCAAAATACCAGATATTAGAGAAATATACAAATAGATCATAAGGTATGTCTTAGAATGTGAACAATAAGGGATTGAGACATAACGGGGAGGAGCCCATCCGCCATAGGTAACTGAAAACTGTTATCTACTACCGTAGCAACGCGCATAACGCAGCTGTGGGTTGACCAACCATAATCTCATTTCTAAATACACCTACACGAACAGCTGTTTCCACTTCGAATCAACTCCGCCATATTGTTACTTGAATAAACAGTCAGCTTGACCTCAGTATACGCTACTAATGCTTTATTTGTACTTTTCTCTCACCTCTGCAAAATACCCATTTGAACAATTACAACCAAATCTACCAATCTCATTTAGGGAATATTTTACAATTTGATGTTAACAAAGTTATAGTTATTTTGTGATCTCAAAATTTAGGCAGAGAATAATCAAGGCTATGTACAAAATATTTATTTATCGTTGCATTTCAAATATCACATAAATAGCGTATGGGGAGGGTACCCGAGGGCAGGGTATCGTACCTCGAGTGCTTATCTTTGACTGAATATGACATGAAATGAAGCCCTACAATGAATAAGTGACGGAATGAGAAAGGCGTGGGAAAAGGTAGATCCCTTAGGAAACCCGCGGGCCAGCGGCATTGTGTCATGAAAGGATGGGGTACTACATGTAAATCAAGCATAGCTTTCTCGGAAACGGTAGAGCACCACAAAGGACATATAGTGTGAGACTTGTCAAAGTAGGATAATGAAAACTAATACTCGAAATACTGCACAATGTAGCATCGAAACGGCCTGGTTTACATACGCCCTTTGGGCCAAAAAATGTGTCATCTTTAATTTGCTAAAATTTTCTCTCCTAGGTTTACGGCACTTCAAGTATGGTACTGACAAATAACTACAACGAAAAACTTTCTCATTTATTACTTAAATATATTTTCAATAAATACACTTAAAATGAACATGTTTCGTACTATCATATAGGTAATTAATAAAATAAGTATTTTAAAATGAATGACCTAACCCATCCTTGCTCTCTCTCTCTCTCTCTCTCTCACACTCTCAAACTACTGTCGTATAGTTATAGCCTTGCTTCTGCTATATAAGATAAAACACAAACGTCGGACTGTTAAAAGAAAACGTGTTAGTGAAATCTACACAGTTCCAGAAACAGCAGAGGATGTTCTACTTGCCAAGCGACACAACATTGATATTGCTCATGGTCACTCACATTATAATCAATCCTCGAAATTACGTTATACTCCAGAAAACTCATTAAAGCTATAAAGAGAAAGGTCTTACTTAGAGGCATGAAAACACAAGACTTGTCCTTTCCTATCAAGAAATCTGTGTTTCACCACTTAAGGTACTTCAATACCTCCTCTGAAACATATACTGCCACGTGCATTTTCGCATCTTTCTAGCAGCGACAGCATTACTGTGATCGAAGCACTTTTTCTTTTGTGGGATCCACCCGATATCTGACAACATTCAACTGCCGATATGAAGAACTGCAGTCCACGGCTTCCAACGAATACTTCCTTGACGAGCTAGAAGCCAGTGTATACACTCATCATCACTTCTTTTCCTGCACTGCTCTTACCCAGAAACAGTGTTGAAACATCTCAGTTTTCTCTGAAACTTCTGGCAAATATTGGAAAATATATAACAGTTACACAAGACGCATCATCATAAAATAGCTTAGGAACCCCTGCCAACTGGGATACGGCAACCTACCACACTAATGCTTGACAAGCTAAAGCAACGATAGGCGAATCTTCAACCTTCTTCTTATTAGAAACGAAATTCTCAACTCCCACTTTACCTTACCTATAGCTTAAATTGTACGTATAGAGTGGCAATCCGTCATAGTATGAACCATCCTAAATGAGAGAAATTTAGCTGTAAAAATATTGACCAGTTACCAAGTCTTGCATTCAGAATCTTATTAATTTATTAGGAGTTTAACAAACATTCTAATAGTTTCACAGTTTAAGTTGTGACATAGAGAAAGAGAAAGGATAAGTCAGTACATGTACATTCTTAACATTTGCCTCGGATTTCAGTTTCAGAAATAGGATTATTAGATCATTATAATATCTAACTTTAAAAATAAAATAATGTTTTCGATCGTGAAGTGTGGTTTAGTGCCGTTCATTTCTTTACTATGTTACCACAGATAACAATCTCTCCTTGGCTATTGAACCATATAATCACGATAAATTTGAATCAGTTATTATGTGGATAAAACCAAACAAGTAGCTTTGGAATATTGTGTTTAATATTTTTTGTACAGCATAAGTTTTTCACACTGTACTTTAAAGTTGGTACGTCTAACGGAAAAATATTTTGTTATCAGACACTATTATTACATTATATATTATTATTTGTTTGCTATTTTTTAAATTGTAAACTCAGCATGTTACATTTTCTATTCCTTATTACTATGTTACAGCTATCTAGCGGCAGCGTAAATGGGACTCTACTGCCCGTGATGGTGTTTATACATGGCTCCGCTTTCGTATCGGGGTCAGCTAACATCGGGCCTGGTCAACTAATGAACTACGACGTCGTCATGGCAACCATCGCTTATCGCCTTAACTTGTTCGGTCAGTATAGTTTAAGTATACCTGCAGGTAGATTATGGATCTTTTCGTATTAGGCGTCTTAAATACAACGCGAAATAATATGAAGTTGGCACGCCTGACGCTTAGAAACTCGTGTGGAGTACAAGAGTTATTACACGTTATTTTTGCTAATTAACAAATTTCAAGGCTTCAGATCGTTAAATTGGTTTATAAATAGTAACGTTTGCTCGTGTTGCGATGGAAACTAAATACTACACTCTTAAAAAGAAAGGTAACTTGACATGATATATAAACAGGAATATTCCTTTACTTCTATGGATAATTGACGTATTGTCACATAAAATAAAAAAAACCTCAGTGTACTGTCATATTGCCCAAATATCTTGAAAAAATATCGTAAGATGTACACAGATTTAGTTATTCCTTGTGGACAATAGTTTAACATAGATTGAAAGCTCTTTGTCAGTAAGGTGTCGATAGGCTGACCCCCCACCCCCCAAGGCTCAGTTGGTTGAGCGGCCGGCTTTGGTGCGGGGGGGGGGGGGAGGGGGTTCTGGGTTCGATTCCCAGGTCTGGCTGGCTGTAAATTAGTGTTTGTCCATTGGGTCTCAAAAATTGTCACTATACAAATTGTCTCACGAAAAGTACTGGGGTCACTCAACTTAAGTCACATTAACGAGAGGAATGTTTGGTGCAGTGACTCCCGCATCACCACTGCACCAAAACATTTTATAAAAAAAAATTACCGCGTGGTTAACGTTTTGGCCTACTAATTTTAAGTTCTGTAGTTCGAGTGCTACTGCAGCCGAAAATTTTAACATTATTATTATTATTATTCATATTTCGTATCCTGTGTGCAATAACAATAATAAAGATTTCTAAAATGCGAATGAAGGTATATTTAAAATAAGGAATTTTTCCTTCTATGTGAATGTAATTGGCTTTCCTTACATGAAAGTCGATTTAACCTAACTTTTTATGAGTGTGGATATAATAATAATAAGAATTTTTTATTACGCAGCGTACCGTTTCTCAGAAAGGCAATTCACTTGTACATTTGTGATGGGTGGCATAAAATAGAGTTTGAGTTAAATTCCTGAATCTCCTGCATATTTTGTACATTTACATTTTAAGGTAAGAAATTAGTGTACTAATATGCTGAAGCTCTTAAAATTATGCTTTACATACCGTTTTCTATCTAATATGAACGTGCCCATGAGATACGTAGCCGAACTGAGATCAAACAAATGTAGCAACATTTACATATGTTCATGTTTTACTTCATTGAAATATGCATAGGTAACTTACTATTGTGTTTATTGTATGAGCGAATCTTTTGAAAAAGTCAGTTGCGGCGAGCTCGTATTTATAAATTTTTTCTGCAAGTTGTTGAATGGAGGGGTGAGTTTAAAATTTCAATAATTAAGTTTAAAAAGCAATAGCATTATTACACTGTTTTTATGTTATTAAAAGTGATTAATTTTTCTAACTGTGGTCACAATAATACTTACTCACTTGTTTGTATATACTGCACTGGTATTAAAATGAGTACCTATAATATTTGAAAACTGCAGGGATTTCTGGAGAGGATATAAACTGTACACAACACTACCGCCTGCTAACCGCACGCTTGAGTGGCAAAAACATTATATGACTGTTTTTGGCATTAAAACAAATTGTTATCGTACTAGATATTACACAGATCCTTATTATTAATAATAAAATATTACCAAATTTTTGCACATTGATTCGATCCGACATTTCTTGCGGAATAGTTCAGCACGGTAACCACTCGTACATAGCGAACTAACTGTAGCAATAGTATTTTTTAAATATTTTATAATTTAAAGTAGTTAATATATTTTATGTAAAGGAAATAAATAGTTTCCTTTCAACTTAGGAAATAATACCATACATTTCTAGAAAATTTGCTACTTACACACTGTAACAAAGTGATTATAACCTATCCTAACCTCTCAGTGGTTAGAACAAATGTGAGGCCACTCAATCCTGTGTTATCTATTCTAATGTTTTCACGTTAGTTTATACACAAAATTACTTCAATAAGTTGTGAAATGACTACGTTTAGTGAATTTATGTTCCGTTTATTGTCAGTTATGATGTAACACCTTACCTGAGGCACACGTTTTTGGGCGCCGTAGCTGAGACTCTGTTAAGACGCTGTCGTCTTAATCTTGGCGCGTCATAACGTATCGGTGGTCCAATTTTACTGTCTGACATCTTACCCAAGTCACGTTCGTGTTATGACGGGACCAAAACAGATCCAAACTATTTTTTGTCGCAATAATGTAATTCCTTTTTGACATTTTTTTTTTTTAATGAATTGATCGAAGATTTTAATTGACACACTTAATTGTGCTGTTTTGTTTATATGTATGACAAGTTAAATCACTTACAAACCAGTTAGTCGTTGCAACAAACGACGTATAGTCAGTGTCATATAAGTGTTCCGTATTCTGACAGTTCACTTCTGAGAAACGTGTCTGTACACAGGCTTGCGGAAACCGTGCTTTTCCACGAAGCCAGGTAGGTTTAAAGCTACAAACAATAAAACTGTCTGACGCATTTCTCAGAAGAGAAATGTCAAGTTACGTGAAACAGACTTTACTTGTGCCCTGAACTAATTATGTTTTGTAAGAGTAACATGGAGTTTCCTCTTCAGAATTCACACCCTGCATGCAAGTTAGTTATTTGGTATATATAATATTAGTTTTTTTATGATAAATTAAACAGTTTTCACGATAAGATCTTACAATTCAGGATACTAATGTATTAATTAATGAACTTTATTTGTCACTTAACACATCACTAATTTTTCTACCAATGTTTCGGTACGTGGCTCGGATATAACTTGCGATTTCTTGCACGAAATAAAACAAATTTAAGAAACTAAACATTATTTAGTTCTTTGTTATCTGGCATCTGTACTATGGTTTGTATTTTTAAAGAGAATAGTTTCACATGAAAGATTTTCATGAAGAAACTGTGGATATTTGTTTTCTTGCTAGTCGCCTTTTAAAGCTAAATTTAATTTCACTATAATCGCATCGCAGGGTGAAAAAAAAATATCGGGTACACGTTGGCAAGTATGCTCTATTTCAACATTTTATGTAAGCCGTCCTTCTTACTCAACTTTTGGCCTCTGTTTTCTCCTCCCTCAGTTTAATGTAATGGTCATTTTACTGTTGTCTATGTTCTGGGACATTGAGCTAAATCCTTTTGATAACAGAAAATTATAGTCGTTATGTCAACAGTCATATATATTGTGTATATCAAGGACTTACACGGTTTAATTTCTCATGAGCATAACTAGTGATAATATTGTTTCATCTGCAACTCATGTTCCGTATATTTTGAAATTACACAGTCATTTTGATACTTATTTATTTACACGCTTCAAGTACATGAGGAAAACGGATTTCATAAAATAAACCACATAGTTTCTTAAAAATTGACAAAAATTTACAATCCACATGAATGAGTCAATGTAATATTTTCAAGGTTGTATTCTACGAAAAAAAAAATATATTTCGAAGACTAAGCTTATGAAACTCAGCGTGCTTTAAGGAAAATAAAATAAAAAGGAAATCGTAAATCAATTTACACAACTTATTTACAGTTTTTTTAGCAATTCTTTATTAAATGAAAAATAAAAAATTCAGTTTGAATACGCAATGATCAGTAGTGAAATTTGTTGCCAGGGTTCACAAGTATCGAAGGAACTGACGCCCCAGGCAATGCTGGACTCAAGGACCAGGTGGCGGCCTTAAGATGGATACAGAAGAACATTGACAAATTTGGCGGAGATCCGAACCGTGTTACTATCTGGGGAACAAATACTGGTGGTGCCAGTGTCCAGTACCATATGCTGTCTCCGTTATCGAAAGGTATGCATACTTTATGTTAAGTTAAGTTTAGATACGTTGTGTGCACACCCAAATTGTGCGCAAAAAATATTAATTGAAGGCAGTTGCAGATACACTAGTATTATTTATTTTTAGCTTATCATGCGGACTATAATTCTCCTTTGAGTAATACATTTTCAAATTTTTCATCAACATCCTATACTTGACATTTTTATGTCTTGATATCACAAATCAATACATAACAGTCCCAGCAGCGAACTTTTCGTTTAACGAACATTTTTGTGTCGATATAAAAAAAGCACGTTTCGAAAATGTGAAAATAACACTCAGACCAAAGTTGTCGAACGTGATGTTTTAGATGTATACAAAAAAAAAAAAAACAATGCACTGACGTCGGCATTGAACGTTGGGTGAAAGGCAAAATATAGGCCTACATGGACATACATTTGCACAATGGTAATTTTTGGGTTGTATTTCAACCAATTTGCTAAACATTACTACATAATTGTATTTTTAACGTTGGAGTTACGTCGATTTCATGCAAAGTGTGCTATATTTCATTACTTAGGGCTATTTGAAAGCAAATCTCAGATCAATATTCATCATATTCTTATTTTCAATGCTATAATACAAAGCACGAACTATCGTAACAAGTGAAAATCGTCATCAGCAGTGGCTTGGTATCAAAAACCTTGACATTACTGGTCTCTTAGTTATCCATCACTTCAAACTGCAAATGTGTTTTCAACATTACTCATTTCTTGCGCTGCACGATTTCCGTGAGAGGAATTCGCTGAATTCTTTCGCTGGACATAGAACAGTATTTTTTCTACATTTCTAAACCAAACATCCAAAAAATCACTAGTAATATTTTAGATAATTTGCAGCGTTATCTTTTTAGCAGGTGTTACTTTACAGGTTCCACACATACAAATATATAAATAAACATGTACTTCAATAAGATAAAAACTTTCTTGCTCATAATACAAACCTATTGCAAGAATCGTTCAAAGATCACATCAAAGTTTATATCTGTATTATTACCAAACTAACGCTGACTTGAGTGTCTTATTTAAGGTGGGCTATAAAAGGTAATTGTCTGACCCGAGTGTTGGACGACATAATACGAAAACTCTTTTATTACCAAATTAGCAGCCAGATATTTACATATTTGTTCTAAACATACCTTGATACGTATTACATGTACACACAATGTTAAACTACTATGAACAAACATACAAGAATATCTACATTATAAATTTCAAGTGCAAAAAATGATAAAATGAAATATTTTAATAATAAAAATTAAACGACCAACTCCCCGAAAATTGTGTTTGACGGTGTCGTCGACGCTGACCCTCCTGCCGAGTCAGCAAAGCTCTGGCCAGTAACCCCAGTGTGGCCTACACCCGGGCAGTAACGGCCTTGTTGCCAGGCGAAAAACTGTTTCTCTTGCTAGGAAGGGTAACTGACCCGTGATAATCAGGCCACTTCCTAGAAGTAGTCAGCGAGCCTGACACAAAGGCGAGCGCTCCTTGCGAAACAACCAGACATCCCTCTCCCCCTTTCCAACCCTCAGCAGAGTCAATGACATTCGAAAGCTCCAACCGAGACTAAAATAAGGTTCAAAAATTTACGGCGGGATAATACGTGAACAAATAAGCAATAAACAGTAACTTAAAAATAGGACATGTAAAAAATTTAAACAATTCCTTTTTATAAATTATATTGTTCTTGAATGTTACCCTAAAATGCAATTCTAACCATTATTGGTTTTTTAACATAAGAAAATATTTTGCAAACAGTATACTTTTCTTAATTAATTGTAACTTTTGTACAGGAGGAATAGTGTGAAGAATGTAAATGGAAAATTTTTACCTGATAGACAACTGTTTAACATTGATTTAAAGAACAAAACGTTAAATTTTACAAATAAATTTTAAATTGGCAAATATAAAAATTTTCTTTTACAGATATAGTTTAAGAATTGATTCGAATAAAATATACATGGCGTTTATAAACGGTCGTATAAAATGCACACCACGAGAATCCTTGTATAAATTGGTGACAAAATGTTGGTGACAAATGTTGTACGACATATTTCGCACACAAAATGGCCACACAGCACAGAGTTAGTCCCATATTGTGCAACACGTTAAGGTATTACTGTATGCATATTACATCGAGTAAACTTGTACTCATGTTTGTACTGTTCGGGATTTGTAACTCTGCCTTTAATATGCAGGTCAGAACAGTAGTATAGTATGCTAACTAAGATAACTGTGTAGCGCAAGGGGTACCAACTACAGAGCTAAGTTGCCACATTGTGCACGAAAAATGTCATCATACAACCTATTGCCACTAACATTTTCGTCTACAATTCAACTTATGATTCGCGTTGTGTGCTTATTATGAGCCGGTTTGTAAACTTTCTGTATAACATTCTGTACAGTATTCTGAAAGTGTGACTTTCATCGTTTTGACAGGACTTTTTCACCGCGGGATATCGGAAAGCGGCTGTGCCCTCAGCCCATTCTCCTATACGTACAACACCCAGGAAGCTGCCTTCCAGGTCAGCTCCTTGATCGGCAAGCCAGCAAACACCACGTCACAGCTCATCAGCAACCTACGTGCGGCGTCTGCCATAGACCTCATCAGAGTCCTGGATAATGTCACTGCCCATACAAGCTATGTACGACCTTTCGGACCAAGCATAGAGTTCTTGAGAGAAGGTGAAGAACCATTCTTGCTGCATTCGCCAGCATATCTCGTGTTGGGCGGGTACTTCTCAGCTGTGCCGTACATCATTGGAACCACAAAGCGGGAAGGAAGGTCCCCTTATTCGGACGAAGACATAGCGTCCGACTCATTCTGGAAATACATAAACGATAACCTGGAATCATACATGGTGCCAATTGAACTAGGACTTGCAATTGGTTCACCAGAATCGAAGGAAGTAGCGCAAAAAGCTAAGAGGTTTTACTTCGGAAATCAAAGCATCTCGACAGAGACTAGAGAAACATTCTTTGAACTACGGTCGGACATAAAGTTTGCACACGGAGCGGTATCAACAATTCGAGCACACGCCAAATACTCCACCGCAAAGACGTACAACTACTTTGTGACCTACGGTAATGCGACCAGCAATTATGAGTTCTCGTACTTAATGTACAAAGGAAAGTTAAATGGCGATACATCTAAAGATGCTGCTTTTGCACGATCCGTGGCCCAACTATGGACCAGCTTCGCAAAGAACGCAATTCCAACTGCTTCGGGCGAGGTTACGTGGGAGCCAGTCAGTATCAACAGCTATCCCTACCTGGAATTAAATACTCCCAACTCATTAAAGTATGATTTGAGAAAGGTCCAGATGGCATTTTGGGATGATATTTACGATAACTATCACAATGCCTCAGTCACAACTCGTTAATCATGTTCCTTGTTTCATTAAATTGTAAGTTAAATAAAAATTTTAACTTATGTCTATTGTAAAAATCGCCTCATTATTTTATTTGGATTTTCAATGTATTATTATTAATGTTATAGTTCGCAAAGCTAGCTGATATCTGTTTGGAAAGATAACATATTATGAATATTATAGGGTATCATTTAGTAAGCACTACTGTAAAGAAATGAGCGACAAACACTGGATGTTAAAGCAAGGGAATAAGATATCGATGGGATGACACTTGATAAACATGTACAGATACACCCTATTAAGACTTTTTTGATTGTACAGAATGAAATTATGCTTATTAACCAAGATAACTTCTTAAAAGGGTTCGATTATACATATTAATTAAGAAAAGGTGAAAATTATTTAAGTTATTAAGCAGGGAAATTCTTAATTGGGAAACATTTTTAAGATAAAATGTGTAGTTGTCTTGTTATTACGAGCACCTAACATTCAGACTAATTTTCAACGATGCTGTAGCATTCAATTTACATTTCGACAGTAAATATCAAGGTTCCGATGAAGACTAGCCATTATGTTTAGTACTACCGTTATAAATCTTTCTCAGAACAACTTTATTTTGCAAAGAATATTGACCGTATTTGTATTGTAGCAATAAGAAATCTACGTTTTTAATTCAAACTATATTGCAACGGGACACACATTGAATTTCAGACTATAAGGTTCCATTACACAGTTATATACTGCCTATCAAAATTACAACAAAAATTATTTGAACTACGTGGCCTTTTATCTCATAATCCTTAATCAACCGAAGGTCTAAGTTATGTCATCGGAGTAGCAGCTTTATCTTACCTTAAATGAGGGCAAGAGCGGTTTTTCGAGTATGATCCCGAGCAGTGTGATAAAATGGAAAATTAATTGGCTCGTATTTTAATGACTCGGAATTTGATTCCAGACATGTAAAAAGGTACCCTAGATGCATTGCAGCAAAGATACTGTCTTCGGCTGCTCTCGGCTGTTTTCGTACCGTCGCCGCTTGGTTGTTCGCATTTCCGCTTCCCCTTCTCCTATCTGCTAGTTACTTCCGATCTTCTTTGCTGGTGTTATTTTTTGTTGCGGTGTATTTTTTTTTGTTTTCGCCTGTGGCATTTTAAGAAACAAATGTCGGTATTAACATAATTATTAGAGATTATGGTGTATCGCAGCATGTGTGACTGGCTGATGTATATCTGGCACAACGTAGCTATCTGCAGACAAATAAACGGCATAAAAATAATATTGCAATAGCGGGATTATTATAGACCCAGTAAAATAAGGTAGCATCTCCAAGCACAAGCAAAATCAAGTAATCTTCTGGTAAGATGAACATGTGTTGAAATCCAACAAACAGTCAAAATTTACCACAGTAAACCATCACCTTTAATAATTATATATCAACCACTACCTACATTAAGTTTTTACTAACAATTTCTTGTATGACCTATTTCTCATCCCAGTCTCTCATAAATTTCTAAACAGAAGTTTTTTTTTATGTCGGTATTCATTACACTGACGAACCTGCATCTTCAGAACACGCAGATAAAGTCACTGTTGACGCTTTTCCGCTTCCAACCTTTAGCGCAGGTATAGGAAGTGAAAACAGATTGATAAGACGGTTTTTGACGAAAACTATGGTTTTAAAACTGTACGTGGTTCCCTTCGTGTGAAAGAGCTGGTGTGACCATTCCTCGTCAAGGCAGTGCCCTTGTCTCAGGGGGACAGACATTTTACTATCCCAGCCGAAGAACAGGAAACAATGCACTTACGCCATCCAGTAAATTGGCCTTGTTGACCTGAATTGTACATGTTATGAATTTTTTATTTTTATTTCTAAAACATTAATCCTGCAAACGGTATCGTTTAAACTATAAGAGAAATTGCTTTCGGTGGAAGGACGATGATCAGTGTAAATTTGCTACAGTGTAGGAAATGTGTATCCACTAACATTTAAACAATAGGAGAGTGGAATGCTAATTTTAATTATATCGTTGGAAGTAGTTGTAGTCAACGTTGGCGAATGTTTTCATCGGGTATGAATTATCCCTTAAATCCGGCACACACAATCCATAATTCAACACCGAATTCCGTACCAAATTCAGTGCAAGTGGCACTCCGCTAGTATTTACGGCACTTACGCTGGTTTCAGACAGAATTCCGTACTTAACTTCACAGATAGAGTACGTTCTATTTTTCATAGTTGTGTATGTTCACGCGCATGCGCAGTACACACTTTCAGCGATCGCGCTTATGGAATAGGCAAGTACGGTCTCAAATTTGATTTGAATAGAAATACAATTCTTGTGTCCTTCTGCACAATCGACCATCGGAGTTTAAAGTTCACTTATTTGGCAATTGCACGTATGTCTTGCATTGTAAAATGGTTTCGGGAATTTTACAGTAACATTTTATGGAAAACTACTTGAATAGATTAATTTTGCACTCAAAAATACAATTTTTAAAAATGTAAATGTGTGTGCACGTCAGCTTCAAAAAATCTTTTAGCTTTACATTGTTTAAAAGAGCTTCATTTTAGATGTAATTATTGTGTTTTAGTACATCGCTATTAAAATTGGTAATTTTAACTAAACAATTTTACAGTGTATTTTTAAATATTAGTTGAGATTTTCTTTTGAAAATATATTGCCTGTTAACAAAATACACATTTAAAAGAAAAATTTTAATTTATTTTCTTTTTTTCTCACTAAAATTTAAGTCACTTAAGTTTACGATGTTCGTAAATAAGTAATGCAAATAGAATGGGTAGAACATAGAGCAAAGACACGTATTTATTTCAGCGAACGTGTGTCCGGAAACGACACCCTACAAATTTACAGGGGACATTAGTGAGAATTTTTTAATTCCGCGCGCTACGAGGAGCCAGCCTAGTGGCATCAGTTTCTTTTATCCCACACAGCTACAGTAATAGCTTGAGTACAAGTGCCGTATGAAGTTGCCAATTTGTATTGATTTCCCTCTAAATACTACACATTTTTAACTAATAACATTTTCATTAGTTTGAGACCTGAGTTGTCCTTATAATATGGTTGAAATCATTTAAATGCTGGAACGCGAAAGCGAAAAGGAAAAAAAAGCCAATAAGAATCCCGCTATTGTAATATTTGATGCCTATTATTGGTCTACAGACAGCTACGTATATCACCTAATGGTACATGTCGCAAGAAAACACAGTGTATTCAAGGGTATGTGGAACCAAATAATTTTTGCAATATTGCCAACATTTCTGACTATGGCCAGTTTCTCCTCAAATACCTGTCTACACGAGATACTCATTCTATAACTCACTTTTCACGCTTTACGGCATGCCCTAGAAATTAAAGAGGTGTCGCAGCTAAGGGAAAAACTATATAAGGTAACTAATTCAGAACATAGCTACTTTTTAATTTGGGAAAAGTTTCTCAACAGCATTTTATGTGGGCCGCGATGGTCGAGGGGTCAGACCTTCCACCTAAGCGAATCTGACTCGATTCCCGGCGGCTTCGGGGCGGGTTTTTCGCATGTGTGAAACGTGCTACACACGCATCTCACTTCACGTCATTCCTACTTCGGGCCGGCGTAGAAGGGCTAGGCTCGCTAGTCGAGCAGTCGGCCCAACCTTCTCTTCGACCTTCTTTCATTCGCACTATGACCCTGCTAAAAGGTGGAAACACATGGGGGATATCATTTCATCCCAGCTGTTTTTATAAGTAACTAGTGTATCGAAACTTAGACTAACTATACATGTAGTGGTTGAAAAAAATTCTGAGACTACATCAATGTAATATATAAACGTCAATAAAATTTCGGAATTTAATTTTTTCGTATCCAGGACACTCATGGAAGACACCTTGCCTATTTATAGATATCCTCAGACTCACAAAATATTTAATTTTTATTAAAAATAATGATATATTATTGTTTCCAAAGTGGTGAAAAGTATCACGTTACATAAAACAATTATTATTTATACACATATAAAACATGTATTTCTGGAGTATACCTTAGAAAAATATTACTGGCCATTTTTTTTACAACCTACTTTTCCCTGGGCTACGAAATCAATATGAATATGAACACGATAACTTTAATTATTTTTGAAACTGTCGTACTTTTCTCTATTATTTTATTCTTTATGGAATGAGACATATTTTAGATTTTAAAGCAATGTTTCACGCTTCTATTTATGTGATGCATCTTCGAATTCAGTTCATTTGAGAACGGACCAAACTAACAGTAATAAAATATTACACAGTTACCACATTCGGTACAGTTTTTAATTGGAACTGGAGCTCCTCTTTTCAAAATACACGATAGCTTATTGTACCTGACGAGAACCACGATTTGTCAAAAAGTGCTCATGTAATGGACTCTTTTACATAATAATTACAATATTATTGTTGTGCTCAAAAATTAACTAAGCAGTGAAATGTTACAGTATTTTGCTAATTTATTTATGGATTCACCAAGCAAGAATATTATTAATCAAATTTTTCAATTTTTTATTTCTGGCTTACTATTCACTATCCACGTACATTAATGATAACGTTAATTCTAGTAAATCATGAAATTTATAAATAAAAACTTTTTTTATATTAAGCCAGCATTTCTCAATGTTACAGCAAATAACTTCTATTTTTTTTTTTTTAAGTAAAAACTCGTAGGCATTAACTACTCGTTATCTTTAAGACTGCTAACATAAGGAATATGTTGGCATTAAAAATAAGTTCCAAATTCGCACTAGTGCATTAGTTTTTAAGTTACAAATTAAAAGCTTTATGACTCGTTTAGAGTTACGAATAAAAATTGTGATAAAAACATTATGTATTTTAATATAGTTGGCTAGTGTAATTTAAATTTTTTATACCAACATAATAAAAAAAAGTGGAAACAATTGCATTCAAATCAGTATATTCTGTTACATGTAAATAAATTATTTGTGTTCAGTGATGCACAAAATATGGACCAACACAGGCGATATTTTTTTATTAATATACATATATAATACACTGTACTTACCAAGTTTAGTTAAAATTGGTAAAAAATAATGGAAAACATTGGGAATAGTGTTCAAGCGTTTTACGTTATCCCTTAAACCTTGCAGCCACATTACTATGTTAATATTATTGATTAAATAGCCATCCGTATAAATATAATAGTGGTATGAAACTGCCTAACAATTTCTGAAGTATGATAAAATAATTGCTAATTAAAACATATACTGTTGTTTTAAATATGTAAGACGTACAGATACTGAAAAAACTGTAATGAAGAATTATCAAAATATAAAATTTGTTTAGGATTGGTTCATCGGTTTTTGAAATATGAAAGAGTTGTAAAATTTAAAGCTGCGCAGTCTTTTAAAATAGGACCTACAAAAATACACTCTTCTGTATTCACGTGCATGTTACGCAATAAGTGACCAATGTACTACATATAAAATCACAATTACAATGTCTTTAACATATTCCTGGTACTGAAGTAGTATCACGAAGTAGGGTAGGTATATCCGACATAAAATTTGCCCTAACTCTGGTAAGCTTTTCTCGGAATGTAACAATGAAATGATATTTACTGACATTCCTCAATTTACAAAATGGTGGACATACAACATATACTCACATTAATTCAATGCTTAGTAATCTGTTGTCAAAACATAAACTTTTATTCAAATTGAAGTGGAAGTTTTAGAAATATAGCTACAAATCTTTGTCTGATAATTTGAGTTATATTTCAAAACTGTGTAGTAAGCCTAGAAAAATAATTCAAAACTTAACACATGTATGTTTTACATAAATTTTAAATACTTATAAGTACATATAATTCGATGAAATAGTTCCTGAGGTAAGGCAGGACACCGTACATATTCCAATGGCCGTTTATTTAAACATCAGTATACGATGTGATCAAAAATGTAAATATCATATTGTCTAAGGTTTTTTTACAGAGTGTTAGTTCGATTCATGAGTACAGAAGTTTTTAGAAAACATATGCACAGACACACAGTCACATAAATCTAGTCACATACATATATGTGTATGATATGGGCTTTGGTGCAGTAAAAAATAGGGCAGTCCTGTGAATTAAGAAGAATATAGTCCTCTTGTTTTCTATTTACAACTTATGCTTCCTTAAATCATAAAAATAGACTAATTATAACTTACTACAAGTAATTCTTACAGAATTAATGTAAGGATAATGTAAATAAAAAATTCACAAACATAAAACTGCAGAACTCTGATTCAAGATTAAGGGTGTTCACGTGGCAAAAATTAAAAATTTTATATTTGCTTTGCATAGTGTTAGTTTTATAGACGTTACTTGTGGCTACATTTTCCAATTGTGGTAATTTTTTAGCTCTCATAGTTTTCCCATAGCGGCTTGTCAAAGTCAGAATTTGCAAGTTATAGGAACATAGGTATAACAAAAACCAAGTAACTTACCCGAATGAAATAATTTACACTGAAATTAGATATAATAGGCACTATGCTAAACGACTTAAAACACACAACAAAGTGTTTTAGTCTTTTATAAAAATTGCCATAAATGAGGTAAATTTTCGTCATTTTCGGATTTTTTTTTAAGTACAAAGGAATTCCATTCTGTGTTTTTAAATCTTTTAGCATAGTGCCCATTATATCTCATTTCAGTGTAAAGTATTTCATTCGAGTAAGTCACTGGGTTTTTGTTCCTGTAACTTGTAAATCCTGACTTACACATGCCGCTATGGGAAAACTATGAGAGCTAAAAAATTACTACAAGTGGAAAATGTAGTCACAAGTAACGTCTGTATTACTAACACTATGAGAAGCAAATATAAAATTTTAAATTTTTGCCACGTGAACACCCTTAAGCTTACGCTGGGGTTGCAGTAAATATCGTGAAATATTCTATGCAGAACATTTCTTCTCCAATATCTTCGTCGAAAATTGTACATTAAAAATACAATGGACGTAATAAACTATACTACACTAAATATTATACTACAGGGACCTGCTAATATGGCGTGATATACAGGAAGAGTTAACAGAGGTGGACAGTGGGGACTATTTGCAGGATATTGATAAGTTGTGGTTTTTGACGGAAGAAAATTAATGTGCATAAAACCAAGTTGGTGAGGTTTACTAGGAAGATAGTGGTGCGTAAAGAGGTACATAGATGAGATGTGCAGGAAAGAGAGGAAGCTACAGAATATACAGTACCAACCAAAAACATAGGGTCACCTATAAATTTAAGGTACAGTCGACCCGGATTCGTATTATTGGTTGGAGCGTCTTTGTGAATTTTTCCCTAATTGAAATCGCCATAAGCTTCAGTTTTGTTCGAATAAACGTTTTTGTATATTTTTTTTGTTTAGAAGCTATGAATTTATGAATATATGACTAAACTAAAAAATCACTACATTTTGCAGTGTACTAAAGCTAATACAACAAAAACTACTTCAGGTATCTTAAAAAAAAATTTGTTTGTGAAGTAGAATGTTCATGGTCGTAAAATACTCTTAAGCAATCACAGTAAATAAAAATTAGTACATCCTCGTTTTCAGCCACAGAGGGGATTTTAAAATACAGAGAAATCTGTATAAATATTCCAATAATTCCGTGTGCATATTTTTGTGGTATTGACTGAGCCGCCGTGTGTTTGCCGCCTAGGCGTGTTAGGGGATGTGTTTGGCAAGAAGTAGCAGTAGCAGTAATATTTATACCGCGTGTCTAAAACGTGATTTAACACAGGAGTGAAACGTGTGTTTTTGAGTGTTTTTCCCGTGTGTTTATCATTCAAAAAAGGCAAACAAAAAGGTTCCAAATAATTTTTCCTTGCTGTGAATCCTGTATATTATTTTACGTTCATAAACAGTATGCTACAAAAACAAAATGCATTAACCTAGGTTTTGTATACTGCACAATGTATAGATTTTTTAGTTATATATTCATAAATTCATAGCTTGTAAACAAAGAAATATACAAAAACGTTTATTTGAACAAAAATGAAACATAGCGATTACATTCAGGTAAAAAATCACAAAGGTGCTATAACCAATATTATGAATCCGGATCGGGTGTACCTTGGTGGCCCTATGTTTTTGGTTGTACTGTAAGTATCTAGGGGTTGTGAAACAGGATGTTCTAGGATGGACAAAGTGTTACGAAGGGAAGAAGGGCTTTAAGACTACAGGGAGGGCGTTGAAGGGAGTGAAGTGAAGAGAAAGGCATATTGCACGATGGTTAGTCCAGTATTGGAATATGCTGCAGTACATGGAGGTGCAAGAGCTGGAGAAGGTGTATAGAAGGGCAGCGAGATGGGTGATGAATGAATGGAAACGGCAGGGTTAGGTCGGTGATGAGGAAAGGAAATTTAGCCCTAGCATGATGATGTTAGAAATGGGACGGAAACTGTTCAAGGACATGACGAGAATAGAAATACTGGTCAGGTTGTATAAGGTTATGAACGGGGAGGGGAATGGGGTAGTTCGGCCTGCAGCTAACTGAGAACTAAGGGAAAAGGAAACAACATTAAGATTCGGAGTGTGTGGAGGAGAATGGAGATGGGTAGACAGTCTATGCTGGTGCAGGATTGGAATGCACTGCGGAAAGAGTTGGTGACTGCGAGGGGGTTGGATGGTTTAGGGAGGGACTGGAGGGTTGGTATTGTGGTGATGGGGAGAAATTTGCTCACCACCGGACGCTAGCACTATTGAGAGTGTAAACTTATTATTATTGTACTAATTTTGTACTATATATCTGTGAAACAAAATTACCTAAAATTACTATGAAAATTTTTTACTTGATAAGATAACTTAATCATTAAGAAGTACACTTAGCATGTAAACATTCACGAAGGGCGATCCGGAAAGCAAGTTCAACCAGCGAGAAGTAAATTATACTGGAGTTTTCATACTGCAGTTCTATTTAGACGTGTTGCACAACCTCTATATGCCTAGGAAATTAATAATTTTTTTAAAATTGTTCCGACGTTACGTGACACAGTTATTTGTAGCTCAAGACTGCAGTTCGGGAGGTTCTGGGTTCGAATTCCGTTTAAGGCTGTGCAAAGTCCCATTCTGACATACAAAAACCGCAAGGCAGGTGAAATTAGTGCAATTTGGATGAAGTGAATACATGTGGATAAAAATGTTTTCATGCAGTCCACTATCCACTGAAGTGGCTCGACAGCGTCATCCTCGATGTTGGGGCACCAAATACGTTTCCGCGAAACCCTACCCCGCCAAAAATCCCTAGCAAAGGTTTTAAAAAACAAACGTATTTCATTCGATTATACTCTTACATTTAAGAAGAGACTACACCAGTTTCAAATATTTTCGTTCGACGCGTGGGAAAAGTGGACCGATAAAATCCAGAGTACGGACGGGAAGCGTATCACCTCTATTTAACAGCGCGTCAAACTGGCGTGCAAGGTTTTCGTTGTGGTCTTTTTCCTTTGGGACTTTAAGCGGTCAATTAATTATTAACAATGCAGGTATAGCAAATAAGAAGTAAAGTATACTTTGACAGACATGTATTCGCTTCCTTGGAGTTGTACATGACACGCAACATTCCTTGTAGTAACACACAACAGACACTGACTCTCAGCACGAGCATTTTCAGACACGAAGAACAAGCAATGTAAGAAACAAATACCTACACAACACATCACAGACAATGAGTGCCAACCTTGCACAATAGAACTGTCCAATATATACAATATACCAATACCCCTACCCAATTCTATAATCCAGCAATATTAGACAAGTTTAATCCTTGAGCACAATAATTGAACTTCACAAGTGATAAAGCCTTAGTCATCACATCAGCTAATTGCTCAGATGACTCAACGTATACTATTTTTACTTGATTAGATGACACTAAGTCCCTTACATAATGATAT
>PNEQ01003283.1:0-17199 GCA_003012365.1 Medauroidea extradentata
ATGGGGTTTGACCATCATAAGGGGCAGGCTTGATTGTAATCCCCTTTCCAGCCCCAGGCAAGGCAACCTCAGCTGTATTCATGTTCTGTGGTAGTCCTACCGCCGATTCTGCAAACGCAGAGCACCTCCCATCGTTACCCTGATGTCTCAGCTCTGGCTTCGTCGAGTTGCTATCCCGACACACTGATGGCTGACCACCTGCCTGTCGCTGTAGAAATTTCTCCCATTCCGTCCTTAAGACACTCACCTCTTTCTGCAGGTCGTCTTTTACACTTACGATTTTCTTTTCCCCATTTTCATTAACACTGTCAATTCTATGGTCCACCAATTCACTGACATTGTCAATTTTTAGGTCCACCATTTGAGAAACACTTTGAATTTTCTTGTCCACATACTCTATTTTAGTATGCACTAGCTCACTGATTCCCTCTATCTTCTTGTCTACATTCTCATTAACACTGTCAATTTTCCTATCAACACTGTCTATTTTCTTGTCTACATTCTCATTAACACTGTCTATTTTCCTGTCAACACTGTCTATTTTTTTGTCTACATTCTCATTAACACTGTCTATTTTCTTGTCTACATTCTCATTAACACCTTCAATTTTTGTATTCACACCACTTATTTGGTTAGCTATTAGGCTACTCAGTCCCTCTATTAGTGCTCGCAAACCCTCTAACTCACTAGCCATTTTTCTTGTTAACATAAACTAATAACCTAAAATTTCCTACCTAATAAAAATTAACAACTTTGATTAAATATCTAACCATCTACATTTAATTTTAACACCATTTGAAAACACTTAATTAAATTTTAAATAATTGCCTCCATCCCACTTCTGACGCCAGTGTTACAAGTTGCGGGCTAGGTACGTTTGGGGATGGGGGTCTTTGATAAAATAAAGAAAATAAAGCTAATCTAGTTTATTTACAACTGTATATACAAAAAAATCTATGTCTATAAAGATTTATCACAATATATGGCAAACAGAAGAAATAACTACTATTTACATAAAGGATAAAAAAAATACATCTACACAAGTTCTCTGTCTATAGAAAGGTTACTAGTCACTCACAATGGTGGACCCAAAGAAATAATAACGAAGAATCTTTCTGGCCTAGAATCACCTTCTTCCTACTACTTGCTGCGGTCCCACTCGCTGGACGCCCTTGAGCAGTCGTCGCAATCCAATACTATCACTTCAGATCACACTAGGCACCTGCCAGCGAAAACTCTCTCGCTCCTGCTGCAGCTCCCCCTTATATACCTCACCCTCCTTCTTCTCGAATTATCTCAGCGGGTCTCTGTTCTCCAACCTCCTGGAAAGATGTCGCTTCAAAGTCACGCACCACCCAGAGAGATAAAGAGGGAACAGGATCATTCCAGATCACGATATTTTCTCTCGGTTACCCGATACTGGGCGCAGGTGGTTATCATGGAGTAATACAATCCATGCGGCACCCGAGGAGGCCTTTTAGCGCTGCCGCCACTGTATTGTGTTTCGCCGCCCTGCCCGACAGCCACGGCGCCGAGGAGTGAGTGAGGAAGGGGGTGTCCTAGCTCCGCCACCACAGTATCGTACTACACCGCCCAGCCAGACAGTCGCGGCTCGCAACAATATAACTGTACATTAATGGTGTTTGTCTATCAACTTTTTGGCTTACTAGCCATATTGACGTGGCTTTTATATTTCCTTTTTCCGATCCTTGTGTGTAACTGAATTAAGGTGGCCGCCAAACAATGTGCTGGTTTCAGCAGATGGAAGTTTACACTAAAATTGCTCAGTTTGCGTGATATCTGCGCTGTATAGGAATAGCATTTGAAGGACATTTCACTATCTTGGACCCTCGAGTTATCTGGATTTTTTTTCCCTGGCAACGAAAAATAGTGAAAAAATAATAATAATGGATGTTTTTCGTATTTTTATTAGGTAGGCCTATGGGCATGGTCAATACAGTTTTATCTGTGTATTTCGAAAGTATAATGGTAACTTCAGCACTGAATGTCTCTTGGAGGCAAGCTGTCTATGAGAAGACTGTTTGTTAGGTATGGGTGTAGTCAATACAGTTTTATCTGAATATTTCGAAAGTATAATGGTAACTTCAGCACTGAATGTCTCTTGGAGGCAAGCTGTCTATGAGAAGACTGTTTGTTAGGTATGGGTGTAGTCAAAACAGTTTTATCTGAATATTTCGAAAATATAATGGTAATGTCATTACTGAATGTCTCCTAGAGGCAAGCTGTCTGAGGAGACTGCACACCAGTTACAGTGACTTGTGCCAAGAGACCATGGTGAGGCATGATGCGCCTGCTGTGTTGCTCCTAGTGATCCTCACTTTTAGGCTTCACACACACAAAACATGTCCACCTAGAATGCCTCCTTATCTGTCGCAGTGGACATTGCACGAAAAGTAAATTTGTGGTCAAAGCTGTACTACAAGCAAACCAGTGCCCAACTAAAAGAAATTTCTTACACGCTGAAGACTTGTCTGCAAGTCCTTTATTTTTTTTATTGGATATACAGATTTATACGCACTTCAACAAACATGACTTTATGGTGGCATTTGAAAATATGAACCATGAACTTGCTGAAATACACAACTGGTCTATACGAAATTGCTTAAGTATTAATCCTGGCAAAACGCAGTGTATCCTGGTTGGTTCTCCAGCCCTTATATCTGCAGTACACAAAAACTCTCTTCCTGATATAGTTTTCAATAATAATAAAATAACTCTATCAAGCACCGTTAAAAGTCTAGGTATCGTCATTGATGAGAATCTATTGGGTGCTGCTTATGTCACTGCGCTATGTAGAAGGGTATATTACTCACTTCATTCTCTAAGACGATATAAAAGAATACAACCCACTCGCTTGAAAACCACTTTAATCCAGTGTCTAATAATGCCAATAATAGATTATTGCGATGGTGTTTATACAAATCTCAGCGAAAGCCACGCAAAGCGACTGCAGAAACTTCAGAACACCTGTGTAAGATTTATTTTTGATTTAAAAACACGTGATAGCATTAGCCCTTCCTGAGAAAGCTTTCGTGGCTTAATTTAAACAAAAGAAGAGTCGCACATATCCTATTCTTGCTTCACAAAACGCCGTATTCTTCTAGACCTAGCTACAATAACAACCGGTTTTCCTTTGTAAAAAACTGTTACCCAGTAAACACACATTCTAAAGCTGATAATAAACTGTCAATACCACTACATAAAACAAATTTCTATTCGAGCTCCTTTACTACGACTGCGTCGAAAGCATGGAACAGTTTGCCATCACAATTTACAAATATAAAAAACTTTAGCACTTTTAAGAAACAAGTACTTTCTTAGCCTCCCCGGTGGATGAGGGGATGAAGCCGCATTTTCGTGAATTTGTGTTTAGTTTATGCCTAGTATGCATATAAATGAGTGAGTGTATGTCTAATATAATATAATTGTTATTTTTGGTGTTTATTTTTATGTTAAAAGCTTAATATTTAATTGTACTGTAGTAAAAAATTTCGACAGTTCTGTATGAGAAATTGTATATAGTTCAATTGTATTTGTTATGGGTCCAGTGGAAGAAAAGGCGAATCTACCTTAACTGCGCCTCTAAAGACGTAATAAATAAATATAGTTACAGCCAATATCATCTGATATGTAACTCCATCAGACATTTGCCCAAGATATCTGGATGTAAATCAGTAGAAAAGATAAATACAAAATTAGTTTTAAATTTTTTGAAGTGTCTGGTTTTATTGCCTAAAAATATATATTTATTGTTTAGTGCATTTAAAAACTGTTTAGAGTTTTCCCAAGGATTGTAAAAACTTGACACTGAAGAGATTAATACACATTCTTCATTGGTTACAAAGTGTGAGAACTACACTGTGATCATGAAATTTGTGCACAGTCGGCTAAAATGTCAAATTAATTTGTGGCTGAAAACATTAAATCATGAACAAACTCAAGGTCTACGCTTGTTCCTATATTTAAGGGCGTGGTCATCTCAGTTTTCAACGTATTTTATTATTTTTATATTTGTACCAGATATTTTTTTTTCTTATTTTGTACATAAATTGTGATTATATCTTCCTGTTATGAAATTTTTGTATCTCTCATAGTTTTTGCATAATGAGTCGTAAACGTCAAAATTTGGACTTTGCGGTTTTAAGTATGCCACTACAACCAAATGACATACCAAACTGAAAAAATTCACACTATATAACAATGTTGTAGACTATGATTTGACATATAAAACAACCGAAAAAATATATTTATTGTATTTCTAAGAAATTGTTGATATTTGTTTTAATTTTCAATTAAATATTCTGCATTTTCTATTAAATACAAATATATTTTATTTTTGGTTTTTATATAGTATGTCAAATCATGGCCTATAACATTGTTATACACTGTGAATTTTTGGTTTTAGCGGCATACTTAAAACCGTAAAGTGCAAATTTTGATGTTTACAACTCACTACGCAAAAACTACGAGAGATACAAAAGTTTCCTAACAGGAAGATTTAATCACAATTAATGTCTAAAATAAGAAAAAAAATATTTGGTACAAATATAAAAATAAATAAAGATGTAGAAAACTGAGGTGAACTGCTGCAGGTTTTTAGCCATCTGGGTTCTAATTAGTTATGTTGTTGGCAGGGTTTGAATGTGATTACAGTGTTGTACAACATTGTGGAAAGAAACTGTAATAGCATTTCATGATAGCTTATCAGTTTATAGTATCACTTTAGATAATTGTTCTTTCGTATGGATTTGTAGTGATTTTTATCTTATTCTTGTAACTTTTTCCCCAGAAATTCTCTGTTCATTTATCATTGCTGATGACTTACATGTCTAACAGTATGCTGGCATTATCTCCTGGAATCGATGAGACTGACTCACGAGTTACTCTTCATCTATTAACTTCTAAGGTTCAGAAATATGTCACAACGCATACAATTTTATACTTGCAGATAATAAGTTATTTTTATAATTTCTGCTGTGAACATTAGCAAGGGTAAAAATATTAGCTACTTCTTTTTAAAAAAATTGCAAAAAAAAAGTTTTCCCTTCCAGTTTTAGTTTTCATTGGTTTCATGGTGGAATAGGTAACTTGGTAGTTAATATTGCCTGCTACAAAACGTTAGCATTTTCAAGAAGTGAGTGCAAAACCACTTGTTGCTAAGCAAAGCTGGCTGGTGGTGGGTCGACCTTTAGAATTGTTTTGCTGAAGGCGGAAAAGGTTTTTTTTTTTAGAAATCTTTACATTTTTGTATGGAGGAACATTTTCTTTCTCAATAAGCATTTCCCTTTCTCATAAAAATATCAAAGAAAATAAACAGTAAAGCCCAAGATAAATTAAAAAAATGATAAATACACTCAAAGCAGCGGCCTGTTGAAACTTGTTCTTTCGAACCCAGAAAGTGGATTTCAAAGTTCAATTTTTAATACTGTTAGACATATTAATTAATTATTTTAAAGTGACAAATTTTTCTTGCCTTTAAAGTGCCTTTCTGTCTTTGACTCAAAGATATTGCATAAAAACCAAGGGCTACCAATTCTTGCTACCTATCTTTGGACGTGGTAGCCAAAAATGGTGAACGCCGGTAAACTGTTTACTTTGTTTTTTACAATCATCAGAGTAACCACAAGCATCAACTAGTTGATTTCGTAATCATTTGTACAACTGTGAAAATTTATATATATTTTTTTTAAGTTGACAGTTATTTTATTAGGATTCCTTTCAAACTACCTGTTGTGCAGTCTGAGGAAAATCCATTTAAAACCTTATCAGCTATACAAATAAATCACATTGACTGAATTAATATTTGAGTTCATTCCTAGTCATCCTGGCCTTTTGCTGCTTTCTGACATTTTGATGGCACCCCGGAACTGACCTGCATGTCACTTGTTGAGAATGTGTGGATAGCAGTGTCTCTAGTTCAGGTATGCATTCTGTCACAAGGCAAGGATTTCTTGTAGAGAGGCTTACAACCGCAGTTTGAGTGGCAATGTATCGAGAATAAAAATAGCGGGGGGGAAAGTGACTTTTGGGGGTGATTGCCCTCAGCAGCTAAAAGTAGTGAAATTATTTTCAGATCTCTGCAGAATGTTTTAATGTTTTTAAATCTTTCGTGCTGTTATGTTACATACAAATTACTGTGAATTTTGCAAACAAAAATTTATGATCTGAGAGATGCTCAGTACAGAATAGCTCATAGTACAGTGTACTTATAGAATCCAATTCCAGTACACATGTTAATTTAGAATTGTTTATGGTTTTTTTTTAAAATGTTTGAATTTTTTCTGAATAATCTTAAAAATGCCGGTTTTTTTCTAAGACAAGTTTTCTGGGTATTTTGCATCTAATCAAGACTACTTATCAATGTTGGCTCAACCTGGGATGTAGCAACATTATGTGGATGTTAATTATATTCCTAAGATAAAGGGAATGTCGAACTAGTAAGAAAACTGCTAAAGCAAAATTGTGTATTGTTTGTAATTGATGACACATCATGTGTGTGATAATAGCTTTGTGTGACTGTTACATTCTGATAGCGATACACGGAACACCTCACGCCTCGCACCCGGGTCCCATGCTTGCACTTGAAACATTACACACAACCACACATAAACAGTAGTCTCACACTAGCATAGCTACCAGCCTAACAACACATGATTACACTATACTTAGCCATCCTAACTTATACACTATTCTAATATTATCCATACATAACAGGTTCTTCACTTCTTAACATTACATGAAATCTTTGAGCCTCCAGGGAGGGTAACGCTGTCATAGAGTGCGCCGACATTGCTCTGAACCATCCGCATTTCCTTGGAGTGGATCTGATCTTCTTGATCCTGTAGCCCTGCATTGAAGTGGAGACGATCCTCTAGAGTCTGCAGGCTTACCAGTTTGAGTCTCTTGCCCTGGCCCCTTTCTCCACCTGTTCCCAAGCTACCATAAGAATTCTTACTAAATAATAAAATAATAGAAAATTTGAAAGTGTAACATAGTTTATTTACACAGTAGGGCTTGGCATATTTTTCTACAGGGATAATGAAGTATTTTTTGTCTCGTGAAGGTACTTGGCCATGGAAGCAGTAGTGTTCTCAGCTTCTAAGCCACTACGGCTATTGCTGGCTATGAATGGCTCAGTGGGGATGCAAGAGTCTGTGACGAACCCAAATTGTAGCAAGGGCTGGAAGCAACTTGCTTATTAAACGAGGCAAGCCGAATGACCACACAGAACTTGTACGAAGGAGTACAAGTATAACCACTTTTTGTCTGGTATTCTGTACACAGATCCGCAAACGAGTGGCTATGTAAATATTTCAGTAGTTGGTGTGTAATGTATTAATTTTTTTTAATTGAATTTGTACATCTTTCTTGAAAGTGCTCTTTCATTGCGATGTGCAACAACATAATGCTTTTAATTAATCCATTAGTAACAATCTCTTTTTATTTTAATTGCTAATTTTAATTGCAAACTGTAAAAGGTAGGGAAATCTTTACTGAAAAATTGTTTCCGAAAAAAAACACTTAGGCTACTAAGGATTTGGGGGGCAGGTTGTCCAAAAATATAAGTATTTTAATAATTGTATTTGTGCAAGATATGGTTTGTTTTGTAGATATATATTATTTTTTACTGCAATGAAAATTTTCAGATTTCATAATTTTTGTATAATTGCATTTCAATGTCCAAAATTCCAAAAGAACAGTTTTATACTGGAAAGGAATACTGTCTTACTAGAATGAAATAATTCACACTGAAGAACAGGGTCATAAGCAACTTCAAGACATGTTTATAAAGACTGCACTTAATTAATTTTGTATTTTTAAAAATTCCAGACAGTTAGCAATTTTTTTTATTTTCAATTTAATAATTTATAAAATACAATTTCTGAAATAAGAATAAACTCTCTGCAAATTACAACTGCACCCGTATTAATGGAATATTCCAGTAAGTGTTTTATTTATATATATTTTTTTTCATATTTGTTACACTTTTGTACATGTTTGCGTTGCATCACTGTCTATTATGCATGCTCTTTTAGTTCTAAGATTTCATGCTTTCATAAATATGTAAAATTACTGGTATGCGTTTGACCAGGATTTGAGCTATATATAAAATATGAATGCCTCTAGTTTGATATTTAACTGTATAATGTGTTGTTTTGTCGGCGTTAAGTAAAAAATGTAAGTTCTCTTTAATTATCAGCCTACAAATCGTAACTGTTAGCATTTTTTCGTTATGAAGTACTGTACAATAAAATTACTATTCAAACTTATGTTATGCTTGTGCATATTATGTTTGATGTAGTGGTGTTTTTGTTTTCATTGTTTTCTGTCATGACGTTGACATTTTTTTCCATATTGAAATCAAATTTTTCTCCCAACATTCAGAAGTTTACAGTGTTATTCTTAATCAGTGATGTTTAATGTGGTGTAGCTTGATGGCTCAAAGGGGCATCACCACAGAATATTCTCGTAACATCGCACCAGCTGTCCGGTACATGTCACCTGTGTACTTGCTAGTAGCTTGTGCGTGTAAGTGGCACAAAGGTAGGCTAGGTATAGTGCAGAGGGACATTATCAGGCCACTGCTATCTGAAAGTACCCTTTGCTGAAAGATAAGGGCTAGCTGCAGAAACATTTCCCTGCATGTGGCACATTGTTGCTACCAAGGTTGTAGTGTGTGCCAAGGAATCCAAACTCAGTACGTAGAATGTGCTAATTCCTGCTTTATAAACTATTGCCTTCGTACAATTGTGTTTGGATGTTGTGAAATTGTTGTATAATATTAGTACTGTTTTGCCAGGCTATGGTTTAGGTCAGCTTAATTTTTTACATTTTATTGATGTAAATACTGTTGCTATAGTTGATAATGTCATAAAAATACATCTTTAGGCAACACTTGTATTTAAATATTTTATACATTGTTTTAATGTATCATCACCTTATAATAATATCCTATGCATCATAGTTGTATAAGATGATGCCTAACAATGGCATCTTGAAATCTTGGTTAACACTGGAACCTCTGAATGTTGGAAGCAAGGGGGCAGTAAGAGCGATGCTGGCTAATGCAGTAAGGATCGTATCATCTTTGTACACACTGCACCAAACTGGCATGCAGGTTTTCAGGTGTACTGCTTTCATACAACACTTCACGAGTGGTGACCTTGAAATTTTTTTTTAGATACAACTCTAGTGTTTGTTTAGAAATTGCAGTTCGGCACAGCAGTATTTGACTGTTTGAAGGCATAAATATACCTACTATTCATATGTGTGCTCCTTTGAAATTAGTAATCTATCATATGTTAATAGTGTTTTTACGTTGGTTAACATATTCGGGACACATTTAGTAGTTTTATTAAACACACTGTAATACAGTTTCAATGCCAGGTAGGCACACATAATTTTACCACTCATTTAGTGATATAATTTGATTTGTTATAGTATTTACGGTTGTGACAGTAGCATGCAAATTCTGTAGTCAGTGTAGTTGATTTGGTCACTGTATACCTTATTTTTGTTCAGACCTCTTACCCATGTTGTAAACAATTTGGTGCATTTTAGTGTAAAAATTGGTGTCTTTCTCTTTATTGGTTGGTCCCCTCCTAAGGTACACATTCATACACACATATATACTATAAAGTACTGACTGTTAATGTTTTACTGATGGTCGTATGAAATGTTGTATGTTTCAGTTAATACATTCCAATCGACACTTGGAATGGAATCACAGCAGCAGTTTTGTCTTAAGTGGAACAGTTTTGGCAGCAACTTGGCAACAGCGTTTGGAAACTTGTTCAAATCTGAAAGCCTTACAGATGTTATACTATTTTGTGAAGGTAAGATAAAACATTTATTTTTCCTTCACATTTCAGAATTACACATATCTATATTTTTTGCCTACTTTTTAGTGTTTCACCATAAATTATTTAACCACGTATTCGACAATTTATTTGTCCCTTGTTTGAAATTGAACATTGCTGTAGCCTATGGATTCGGCATTTGCCCACAATAATTACATGGAATAGTGTTCAAAGACTTATTGTGTTGGTGGTACTTACTGTATGGTGCAGAAGTCTGTGTTATATGTTATAATTTATCATGTTGGGTACTAGTAGAGGCATTAATGAACACAGTAATGTTAACGTACATTTTACAATTGCAGTGGAAGCTGAAAAATGTAGCACCATATTATACCATGGGTTTGTAATTTTTATTGCCTATCTTGAATAAGTGAATATTTATTTAGTGGTGTACTTCGAAATCACTATGTATAGGCTATGCGCTTGAAGTATGTCTCCCAACACCATTATTACAATGGGCTTCTATTATAATTTGAAACATTTCAACATTGCTTAAAATTAAAAATATTTTTTTGTTTTCTGTGTATGTAATTGCATGAGCAAATTGAGTAGAAGTTGGGAAATGCCTGTGATACATATGTCTCATCAGAAAAAAAGTCAAAAGTCTATAGTTTAGTAATAGGGTTGCAAGCTGTAAGGGGGGAAGCTTATTGGAAGTTCAGTGCCTTACGTGTTAGTGTTTAGCCTCAGCTGTTGCAATCATAGTCGAGTTTCTGCTAGATGGAAGTCTTCATGTACTGCTGCTGTAGGATGGCAGTAAAAATATATAGTTAACAAATTTATTTGTGGGGTATTTTCTAAAATTCTAATAGAAAACATTTTTGTGAGTGCTAATGTCCTTTAATATTTTTGTAGATGTGCACATTGAGCAAAAGAAGTTTGAATATTTTTTTATTTATGCATGTTTAACTGAATTATTAAATTTTAAATTCTTCCCCCCCCCCCCCTAGCATTACATTTACCTAAACTTTATTGGTTTTTATGCTCTCTGCTGTTGTCCTATTACATTTAATTAATAATTTTATATTTTACAGTGTAATTTTTTTGTTTGCTCTAGTGGTTTAATTAGCTATGTTTTTTTAATAGCATATTAGCAATTCATTGGTTTTTCCTTGCAGAATAATAATTATCAGTTTGTAGGAAAATATGATGTATTTCAGTAGTGTACAATTACTGTACATAGATTGTGCAAATATTCAATATACTGGCACTATTGCGAAAAATTAATTCTTTATTTTTGTTTTGGTATTTTAACTGCTAAAAGTCGCAGTGAAATGAAAGTCTTAGTGTTATAAACAAATGTCAAAGATTCTTAAATGTTTTAACAACAACAACTTGTAAGTCTGTTATTAAGTGCTTATTTAATCATGGTCAAGTCACAGCCTCCAGCCTCTGGCCTGTTACACAAGCCTCTCCATCTCCACTCCCTTTAATCATCTATCCCTCTGCATTCCGTGGTCTGTTCCCTCTCTTGTTCACAATTTGGACGTTCTTCTGTATAGCCTTTCGTCTTCAATTCTTATAACACGACCATAGCACCTCAAACTGCTTCTCTCCGTCCGTACTTGCAGAAGTTCTCCATTCTGTTATCTCTCTGGCTAAAAAATGCATGTTTTGATATATTTGTATATAATCCAAAGAAATATTTTGTGTGGTGACTGTTACTTCCTACTTTGGTTTTTATATTTCTGCTAAAAATTGTTATATGTATTCAAATTGAGGATATACTTGTGATTTCTGACATTATGAAAACTTTGTTTTAAAGTTTAGTTTAACTTTTGATTAGGTTTGAAACTGCATGGAATTATTTTTCTTTTAGTTATAATTTCCTGGCATTAAAAAAATTTTGTCACTGAGGTATCATAAATTGCATAAGTTAAGCTGTTATTGACTCTACTTACTAGTTTTGTTTATTGGATCTCTTTTAATTGCTACAGTAAAACTTCACCACAACAAACTCCAAGGGACCCAAATCATCATTTGTTTGTTATAATGAAGTTCTTTATACTGAAATCAAAATACATACAGGTGATCATTTGTTTCCTCAAGTAACTCTAAAATCAAACAAATGCATTTTTTTTAACAGCTCACAATTCTCATTTCGGAAACAAAAACCAATATTTAATTTTTGTTCAACTGTGTACTAACTTTGTGGAAGCGCAATTGGCAGTGAAACTATGTTGACAAGCTTGACAACTTTGGTCATCAAATAGTAATGCACAACTGACCATAAGGTAATTTGATAGCAGAACTGTCAAAAAGTCCACTCATTTGTGTGATAAACTATACAGTTATTCCGATATTCTAAAGATGCAACTCATGTTTATTGTAGGCTGTATTTCACAAAGGCGGGTTGACATCTGTGGGACATTACGTAGCATCAGGTTCTTAGTGTGCAAGTATCGTTCTTTACATAGCATTATAACCTCACTTGCTGCTAGCCTAGATCATCACTTAACCACAGTGTAACACTTGTCCTAAAAGTCTGTACATAAAATTTGTGACTACCACAGAAAATAATTGTAACATCTACAGTATGAGAATACCAGCTGAATTGTTTTCATAGCATCCGTCAATGCTTGAATTTTATATAGTATATTGCACAAGAGATGTTCCTTATAGTGAATATTTAATAAATTAACAATTAATTGTAGACAAAAAATTTATACTACTGAAAGTTATTTACAAGTAAAAGTATTGGGCTTTGTTGGGACCAAACTGTTGGTTCTTTGTAGTGAAGTGTTCTTCATACTGAAGTTTGTTGAAGTGGTGTATGTTTTAAAAATTAAAAGTTGCTCCTTATGAAGTTTGTCAGAAATCAGAGATATCGCAGCATCTCATTGTGCAACCTTAGTAGTTAAGTTATCGTACTTGCAGGTTTTTATGTGTTTTGTTTGAATTCTTGTTTCAGGAGTCACATTTAAGGCACACAGGCTAATCCTTGCAGCATGTAGTAAACACTTTCAAGATCTTTTCGAGAGAGCCCCACTATGTCCAAGTGTCCTTGTGATCCTAGATGGGACCTCTTCTTCAAATATGTCAGCTCTCTTGGAATTCATGTACAAAGGAGAAGTGCACGTGTCGCAGGAAAGCTTGTCAAGTTTCCTCAAAGCAGCGGAGTGCTTGCAGGTATGTTGATAGACGAGACAGTTGAATGCTTTTTGATGGACAGTGTGGCATGAATTGATTATAATGGAAGTATCAATGGTTGCCTTGTTTGCCCTGATGTGAACAGTCTTATTTTCTGGTTTACCTTATTGATTTCCCAATCTTTAAAGAAAGGAACATTAAACGTGCTGTGAGTTGAGAAAATATTTTGATTTAAAGATTTACATTACTTACATGCGCAAGTTTTAAATTTGTCACAGCTGAGTATTCTCATAACTTCGGCAGTGACAGTGTCCGGTCTTTCTTTTGTTGTAATTTTAGATTATTGTATTAAGTACATTATTATCTGCTACCATAGTTATAATATATAATATTTTAGACATGCGTGCTGACAAGGAATACTGACACAAAATGTAATCAAGTCTGATGCCTATTACAGCTCATGTAGAGCTAACATTACAAAATAAATATTAATTCCAAAAGGAAGAGCTGTTAAATAAAACAATTAATACGAGGCAGTATGAAATAACAATTTATTATTATATAAAATGTTGGGCAGTGACCGAGAATTCCAAAAGTGCATCACGCATTATTATTTAAAAGATAAGCAGGGCCATGCAAACCCTTTTAACAATATTATCTGTCTGGAGTACTCCTGACAGTCTAGGTATTTAGTATGAAACGTGGCGTTAGATAACAGATTAAAATTCATAGCCTCATTACGGGGCATCAAAATTAGAAAGTTTATTTTTTTCTCGAGATCAATATGTGATGAAATAAAATTGGATGACGTATCGTTGCAGCGTAGAGCTGAAATGTAGAACGTGACAAGTAAGTGTCTAGAATGACATGTTGAAAGAATACGTAAGGTCTATGTATGTCTGTAGTTGAATACTTGAACTGCAAGGGCACGTACAAAACCACTTGAGGAGAACATCTATAAAATGCTGTCATGCATTCAGACGAGACTAATCCATGATTTTCATTTTTTATTCCATAAAAATGTTTTTCAGATGTGTCCCCCCCCCCTAATATTTCCATTTGAACACACTGCTCTACAATCAAAATGGTTTTGAAACACACCTGTTTATAATAAAACCTATTCAATCAGGTGATCCGGGTTCGAATCCCAGCGGGTTCGGTCCTCGGAATTTCACGTGTTGGAATTATACTTTACGATGCCCGCTGATCAGCTGGTTTTTTCAGGGATTTCCTGTTTCCCCTGACCTTTCATTCTGACTCTACTCAATACTCACATCATGTCACCCCTCGCCAGCGCTAAAGACCTAAATGTTAAGTGCTGACCAAACACACTATTCGCTCACTCAAACACATTTGACAAATTTTCAAGTTGCGTTTTTATGCATGTATAAACAAACACAAATAAATGCTCGTTATGAGCTCAAACCTGGCGAGTAAAACTGACCCCCGCCAAATTGTTTCCGGTGCGTAAAACGCCTAGGAGTTCCCCGGGAGCTGAAAGAGCACAAAGAGACCCCAGGTCACTGCGAGTAAAACAAACCTATAGTGTTTGTATTATCATCGGAATAATGTAAACAGCTGGGAAAATGAGATTTTGGTGATGTGATGTGCTGGAAAATTTCACATTACCTACACTAAATGGCAGTCAAACATGACTTCATGAAAAAAATTGCAGATCATGGGAAAACGTAAATACAAGGTTTCACTGTGTATAGTTTAATCGCTGCCAACCCAGACAGGATGAGATTTTTTGTGGTTGGATAAATATTTGACTGTTAACCCTGTGTATTCTTTAAAACACAAACAAGATTGTTTTGTAAGAATGAACCATACAGTTTCTCTTGTATGATGATATTGTTGGCTTGATCATCACTGATTGTCAGAAGATTCTTGAAACTCCCTTTTTCAGTGGACCATAAATAAACCGGTATGCGAGAAAACGATGTACACTGTCTTGGATTTTAGTACTGAGAAATTTAGTACATATCCTGAAAGCACAGGTTTGTTTGGAAGCTAATCGCCTTTTAAAAGCAGTTTATGATTACATTTCCTCAATTAACAAAACAGAAACCAAATACAGTACATAGTAAAATATTTGCGTGATCAGCAACTGATTCTTGATACTGCAATAATTGAGCACACTAAAATACCACCTCGTGTTTAACAGTGTTGTAAAATTTTATTAAAATGGCGAAATGACACAAAACTTTCTATAAATAGTCCTAGATGCTTGATAAGTTTTAATTGGGACCAACCTGAGTGCTGGACATGTTCTCATCGCCACCAACCTGAAAGTTTGATACATTCTCAATGTAGCCAACCTATAAGAGCAGTAAACACATAAGAATAAGAACGTTGCATACTCGTTCATTGTTGCCAACTTAAGATACTATAGATTGTAGCAGATATTATCTGCCTCAGTTTTGCATTCATGAAGTGTTGCAAAACAATTGATGCGAAAATTTATCTTTTGAATGGACGATCGGGAAATACAGAAAAAACTATGGTTGTAAAATGTGGTTAATGCTCGTATTATTCAAATATAAATATTGATGGGATCAAAGTACTATATGAACGAATAATGCAATAAAATATATATTAAGGAAACATATTTTTGGCAATCCACTGTACAAGAAACGAATATCTGTAGTAGGTCACTCATAAAACAGGTTTTTATATTTGCAGTAATAAGTACGTCTTTAGTTGATTAAATTTTTATTTTGATAATAAGTTAATATAATTTTTTCATTTAGCGTATAGACCTACCTATTGCATAAAAATAGATGTGTTATGAATTAAAGTAATATTATGTATTTTAATATTGAGATACCTGAGGGAGGTAGGAGGTTGCTGTCTGTGAAAAATGCTAAGAGTGGTCTGTTCTTGTTGTACAGGTAAAGGGGTTGTCTATTGAGCATGAGAAGCTGGCGGTGGTCCAAGGCTCAGTTACCCACGATTCCCAATTGGACTCGCCTACTGGCCGCAAGCAGGCCAAGATTACCAGCAGTGGCAATGGCATCAAGAAGGAGGTGCCAGACGGCGGTGGCTCGTCCTCCTCCTCGTCCGTCCCAGAGCCCATGATACACCCGTCCACCTCCTCAGGCTCGACATACACTCCTGTCATCTCCCCTTACATGCACCCCCCGCATTACCGTCCGGCCTATGAGCAACGCATCCCTGCCTCTGCCCCTCACTACGACACTGCCCCGCGCAAGCGCCACCATCGTAGTCTCTCGGAGGCTGTCCCGGACGCGAGCATGCGGGCCTCCGTGTTAAGGGATGGTAGTAAGGCTCGGCCGCCTTCCGAGTCCGAGAAGCTGTCGCCAATGGCCCTGTCGTACCGTCCCCTGCACCCCGAGGCCGAGTCCCAGTCGGAGGACAAGGTTTACGGGGCCCACATGAGTCGCTATGACGGAGGGCAAGACTCCGCTGCTGCTGGTGCTGCCACATCTGTGACTTACGACAGAACTGCTGCTGTGGATGCTGAGAATAACACCAAGGTGTCTATGGAGAGCCGCCACTCCTCGGCAGACCCAGGAAATAGTTGTCCAGAAGGTAGGGTTCTCCTTGCTTAGTTCCTATTATGATAATTATCTTACAATAGTGTACTGTCATAATTTGGTATTCCTCTTTTGGTGTGCACTTTGTCTAATACAGTCGAACCTCTATCTATCGTACTCGCATGTATCGTTTTCCCGCATGTATCGTAATTTTTTAATGGTCCCGACGTAATTCCTATTATAACCAATGATAACAATGTCCGCACGTGTCGATCTTCCAATTATCGTTTTTCCCGTATCTAACGTACAAATAAGAGTTCCCCGCCATTGTAAATTACAGTGGAACCTCGTTGCATCGTTCCAGTTTCTTTTGTTTTCCCGCATCCATCGATCGTTTTTCACGGTCCCGACAAATTGCCTATATAAACAATGTTAAATAAACCCACACGGATCGTTCATATATGCATAAATTTCTCGCATTGACCGTTCAGACATTTTCACCAACAAAATTAAAAAGTTAACTTACATATTACGTTTTCATATCACGCTCGTATACACTTCTCGAAACAAGCAGGCGTAAAGAACTTAACATAACCGCACAAGGCACACATTTACCGTTGTCAAAAATACGGACGAACGTAATATGTTCGACTTGTTTTGACTATAAATTTCACCGTTATTGTTTCAAATATGTTAGGCAGTCCATCTTATTGTAAGAAACGTTTTAC
>PNEQ01003284.1:4089-18997 GCA_003012365.1 Medauroidea extradentata
CCCCCCTCTCCACTCCTCTCCACCCTTCTCCCAGTCTCTCTTACCTTCCTCCCTCTCTCTCACCCTCCTCCCTCTCCCTCCACATCACTGTTAATTATTTCAGGTCAGTGTTTACACAATACATGCAAGGAAAAAGTCATGACTATTGGAAGTTCAGGTGTGTACTTCTTACTCAGTTCAGTTGAAGCTGTCAGTTACAATGCAGCTTGTGCAATTTATGGTAGAAATAAATAGTCTTGGTTGGAAGAAGCAAAGTGAGAAGTTAACTCATGTTTTATCTGCAATAGTTTTGTTTAGAAAGGAAAGGGCGGCAGATTTTTATTTCTGGAAAGTGTCACATAAAAAAAGGCAAGGTTGCTGCTGGCCTGGCACAGTGATTATCTTATGTTATCAGCAAGAAGCTGGAAGCGGCAAGCAAACAGCAGTATGTGTGTGTAAAATAGTCTGAGGCTTCTAGGGAAACACACATTCCTTATAAAAACACAAGTTTGGTAAGTCTTAAAGACAAAAGTAACATAATCAGAATCAAAAGTTTGGTTTGCTTATTTTTAATCTTTTTCTTGTTGTGCATCATGTTACTAGTATTTAACTTATGCTGGTTTATGTTAGTAACTGCTAAAATAATTCTTAAAACAGCTGCAATAGTGTTGCCACAGGTAAACTTATGGATAATAGTAAACAAATTTCTTGTAATTTAGAGTGTGTTCCATTCCAGATGCTCACGCATTCCTAGGGCTTGTTCCATTGTGTACAAACACACGTGAACATAGAATGTTAATTTGTTTTTACACAGTTGTATCATTTATAAACTTTTTGTATTTTGTTTAATGAAAATTGGTTTGCATATTAGAAGCTAGTTTACAACATGTGAGAAAGCTAGTTTACAACATGTGAGATCATTGGCTTACACCACATAGGTGTGCATTTGTGTTAGCGTGTTGTGGGGGTCTGCCAGTGCCTTTTACGCCATACTAGGCACCAAGCAAGGATCAAGTCTTTTATTGGTTGAGAGTAAACTCTGCTATATATATAGCTTGATTGGCCAGTGTACCTGTCAGCCATCTTGAGAAAATATTGCAACACTGGATGAGGGTGTTTTTAAACTTGTGAAGCCTACGTTTTGGTCTTGTAGATTGCAAATTGGTAATTTACCTTACGTATGCAGCACCAATGGTTTCCTTGTGCTTTTAACTTCTTTTGTAATTGAAACGTTAATCTGAAAATTTTGTTCTGTCTGTGTATGGAATGTAGGATAGCTACAGGCATTTTTCTTCATTTCTGGTGTGTGTGTGTCTATGTACGCGATCACTTGCTTTATCGTATACTCAAGTGCTGTGCTACACGGAATTATGATGGTAAAGTGAAAAGTAAATATTCTTAGTTTAATTTTGGAACAGTTACCAAATTGTTTTGGACACAACATTCTAACTGCAGAGTCGCGTTTCTTTAGCCCAGGAAAGATGAGTTCATGTTAGTTTATTCAGCAGATGTGCTTGAGTTGGGAGGTAAACATTACTTACAAATAAAATAATCTTAACTTTTCTTTTAAAAAAATTTTTTTTGGAGGGGAAAGTCATTCTGAATCCATTTTGGCTGATGTTACAATCAATACCTCCTGACCATTGAAATTTACAAATAATATAGTACCTGTACTGTGTGTACTTGCAGAATGGCATCATTCTTGTTTTGAAAGGCTTACAGTAAAGGAATTTTGAAATATCAGATTACTGGCTGCGCTTGTCATTGTAGTGACAGTAAAATGTCAGCACTAGGGGGTAATGTTAATTTTTTGCAAAACTAAACAACTGGGGTCATGCTCTCTGGATTGAACATCCATGATTTTGAGAGTATTTGTTGTGTGCTGGACACAACTGCTTATGCAGTGATCGTGTGTGTGTTATAGTTAACGGACCTTGTGCTTGGTGCAGCTCAATCGTCATTTTCTGCCAGTCATCTCATTGCTGGTGGTTGCGTTTCGCCACTAGATTTGTAAAAAATAAAACGCTTGTTAGTATAAAAGGTGTGTAATTTTATGTTGCTATTGTGTGATCAACAGTAAATCATGGTTTTTTTATTTTGTGTTTTGTTGACAGCTTCAATAATTTTGCATACTTATATTTTTGTGGTTACTTTTATTCATAGCTGTAGTCTTGTGTTTTTATGCAACGTAATGCTATATTATGTGAAATCTAAACAATACATGTTATGTGTGTACATTTATCACTTTAAACTAAAAAATAATCTTTGGGGGGGGGGGGGGATAGCATTCTCTGAACACCTAATGACTACACCTCAATTTTGGGGGCAAAAATTTTGTCAAATACATGCACCTATTGTGCGAGTATATATGGTAATATCCTTATTTAAATACAGGAAACAAATGTTGGATGTCATTCCTATTATCTTTACTGTATAAATGTCTGTATTTTGACACAAGAATTTGAACTTTCGCGAGGGATTTGTCAAAACACAATATTTAAGCGTAAATGTGTAATAAAATTGTTAATAAAATTACATTCCTAGTTCATACTATATTGGTTGCTTGAATTATGCTCATAACATAGAATTACGTATCACTAACAAAGTTTGTACATTTTAGATAATAGAAGAGGCGAAACGAAGTATCCATGATGCTCTATGTGTGGTCCGCAATTTGGTTCAGGATAACCGTGTAGTGTACGGTGGTGGCGCAGCTGAAATATCTTGTGCCATTGCTACCTCACGAGAAGCAGACAAGGTATGTATCAGGTTGCAGGCCTAGCTGAAATTAGAGAATATTTATAGTAACAATGTATACAGCTCATAAACAGATTTTTGCATTTAAAAGTTTTTGATTTTTAAGGGGTGTACTTCCAAAAATTTGTAGCATGTTCATCAGTTTAGTGTTAACCTTAGGCACTTGCAATCGAACGTTAAGTACAGTCAATTTAAGATTTCACAGCTCTTCGTAAAAGTAGTTTTTATTTCAAAGGGGCCAGCATGTTATAATTTTGACAAAGTTTGGGCAATCTCTTAACGGTTAACTATTTTGACAAGTTTTTTTTTTTTTATAGTGCATAGCATTTTGAAATAATGCTCTGTAGAGATGTCAAAGAAATGCATCGACATTGGAGTCTGATAGGGAGTTCTGATAACATCAGCAGCTATGTGAACTTAGTCAAAAGCTGAATGGGTTGACAGCTGTACAAACTTAAGTTTCAGGCTAAGATTGTTAGTGTCTATGTGTGTATATATGGCCTACGACCTTTAATAGGATATGGTAGAATCCTGTAAAATTGAGAACTTGGTTATAACCAAGTCTTTTCGAGGAACATTCAAAAAATATCAATCTGATTTTATCCAAAGGGAAATGTAAAGACAGCATCGTATGAAGCGCACTTGCGACCAGTTTAGTGACAGTCTAAAGCACACTTTTATCTGCTGTAGCTACACCATCTGTGGTTACCCCCTCCTTCCCCCCCCCACCTTTTTTTCACTTCATCAATAAGCCTTAAGCTGGATTCACAACCACCACTTAGCGTACGTACGTACATACAGTGAACCCTTGATAACTCGAACTAAAAGGGGGGAGAAGCTGTCAGAGTTACGATTTGTCTGTGTTAATCGGGGGAGGGGGCGTCCGGAGAGGAGAGGTAATCAGTCATTAATCACAAGAAACGTGAGGAAACCAGTACGCCATCATTTCTACAAGCAAAAGAAGCGGCAATATCAACTGCTTTGTACGTATCAATTTACTGGAGGGGGCAGTGGGGAAATTATCGCTGTAACAGGAGAACTATAAAAGAAAGAATGTCAAACAGCCTGGGCTGGCAGATTCTTTTTTTTTTTTTTTTTTTTATGCTACTTCTGGCTGATCTTTTTTATCTGTACTAGAAGCCGGCACCAAGGCACCCTTCGACCACATAAAAGTTCTCACCCCCTTCTCTCGTCTGGCTGATGACAGTCTGTGCATGCGCGTGTGTGTTGAGATAAGCTAGGGTGGTAGAGCACGAGCGGAAGTAGTCAAGTCAACCGGTACAGTCTCAACCGCAATAAAAACACCGCACGTGACCACACGCAACTCACGAGATGTTTATGTGAAAAATTGCTCTACATCAGCATGTCACAGTGTGTATCCAGCTGCTAGTTTCCTACGAGAATTTTTTTTTACAGGGCCTCTCTGTTAGAATACAAGGCCAGGAGCAACGTAAATCTCAGTCTACCTTCCTTTTTTTTTCTGATATCGCGCCGGCATCTAGCGTAAAGGGTTAGGCGCCAGTTTACGGTGCAAGAGGCCCTGGGTTCAAAGCCTTGCTCGGGCATGGATGTTGTGTTGTTCTTTCACCTCACTTCACCCTCATTGGCTTGTAAGACGTCGTTAAAGGGCCGTAAAACCCTCTCATCACCTTGCCTACATTGCAATGCAAACCAATGGCTTTTAATTTTTTTTATTAGATGTCCGGAACCAATTGTTTTGTAATCTTGAACTTATCGCACATACGAGAACAAAATAAACTCCCCTTTAGGTGCCATTGTGACCGGTAGTTACCACCCAATTCACTAGCATCATACTGAAATGTTTAAGTATGACGCACATACGTGAATGGATCGCGCGTTCGATGAAGAGGAAGGAAAGATAAAGAAGCGAGGTCTGCCTGCTGAGTTGCATCTCCACTCGCGCGCTTGCTGACTTGCATCTCTACTCGCACGCCTCGCTAGCAATGTTTAACCACACGGAACTTGCCGGATATTTTACGGTGGGATTATTAAAGGCTACGTAGTTATGAGCAACTGCTTTTAAAGCTTAATACTGTTGTTTAAATAAAATGTGATGGATTTAAATGAGGCAGACATAATTTTCTTATGTTTTTTGACCAAAAAATAATTTTATTAAAATTAATTTTGTTTTTTGAAATTCTATCCGAGTTATCCGAAGTCCGGGACATTGAGGTCCGAGTTATTGAGGGTTCACTGTAGTTGTAAAAGTAAAAAAAACAGAGTTTGCATGCTACCATTCGCATCCTCGCATACGTACATAGTTTATCAACTTGCTACTTCATACTTACGTACGCTAAGTGGTGGTGGTGAATGCAGCACGTGCAAATGTAATAATCAATTAAATATTAATTTATGTTGAGAAATCAACACAGCAGCAGTTGGGAAGGCAACACTACTATAGTTTGGAGCGAGTCTTTTCTTGTGCTCATACACACACTCATTCGAATGTTTTATCTGTAAAATAAAAGGTATGACAAAGTGAAGTACAGTAGAGCCCCGTGACTACGACATGCAACGGTTCTCGAGAAATTTGTCGTAGTTGTGTTTTCGTAGTTTCCGAAATTCCCAATTTTAATCCTTAAGAACAGTATTTTTTATTAGTCTCCCCCCCCCCCTTCCCCTAAGTTTATGTATAGCTTAATCTACTACAAATTTTTTTAAAAATCAAAGTATGTTTTTTATGCCAATTTTATTCTTAAGAATTAGTTACCGTACAAAGACTGTCACACCTTCCCCTATTTTTCAAATACTAGACAAACATTGAGCGGCAAGTTATTTAGCCAAGCGAAATTATGACTTTGCAGTGTTTGTTTTCTGAGATGGTAAGAGGTATTATTAGGCCTTGGGGCATGTATCTTTTTATTCATAAGATTTTTAACTTGTTAAGTAATATTTTCATTTTGAAAATTATCTTTACTTTTTTGCGAGAAAAAATATTTAAATAGTGCTACGACGCTCACCGTCTCGTAATGTTTGCTATAGGTAATTAACATTGTGTTGGTTGTGACCTCTCTCACAAACGCACTTGCAACAGTCACATATTGAGTGCTAACAGTAAGTTAATTATGACCCTTAAACACATGTAGTACAGAAAGTTAATAAATGCCAAGAAGTGTATGTGCACTTACTATCTGTTGTGACTGCTGCTCTATAGTAAAATCTGCTTATGTGAAAGACCACAGCTTGTTTGGTGACGTCTGCTTCAAGCGTAGGCTTATTTTGACAGTTCCATTTTTAAACCACATTGTTACCCGGGCTTTTTATGTAATATCTGCTTTTAGATGACATGTTTTGATAGTTCATTCACTGTAATTAAGGACGAGGGGAAAAGGACATTTCCTACGCGCTGTACGCTGTTTCTATTGCACAAATTACATCATAAACACGAGAGAAATTTTTTGTGTGTGCGATCACAGTACATTTCCTTGACATATGTTTTAAGCTGGTACAGTTCATAAGCCAGTTCGCGGTAACTTAAAACATTTTCTACATACTGTAAACACAGTATCACACATTGATACCAGGCCTCCGTAGCTCAGTAGGTAAGGTGCCGGTCTGCGATGCAAAGGGTCGCAAGTTCCCATCAGGGCTCGGGCATGCATATTGTGTTGTCTTTCCACCTCATTTCATCCCCATCAGCTCTTAAGACATGCTGTGGCCAGAACAGCAAGCAAAGGAGCTTCACTGACAATGAAGTAGGCATGACGGAAGCTTCAGTTGCAAATTGTATCTGCACTGATCCGATCCCACACTCTTGCAGTTTCGTGCATCGTCGTGAAAACATCCCACTTCTAGAGATCCCGCCCGAGGTCAAGGTCCCACCCCATGCTTGCCACCCGTCAATTGGCTATGTACAACTTCATGGCTTTGATGATGCCCTGGTCCAAAGACTATTTTCACATTTGTAAGTTTGTCGACATTCGGATGGGTGGGACAGTTGTCGAAAAACAGCACTGTTTTTCAGTTCTGAGAAGCCATATAGGCGTCGGAATTCCTTGACCCACTTCGTGAAGATTTGCGATGTTAACCCACCACTTCTTATTGAAATCGTACCGACATGGCAGTAGTGTGGCCCTTGAAAACCCTAAGCTTCTTGTACTTGCCAATGACAAGAGGATTCAGCTTGTGCGTGCTGTGTCAATGTTGGTACAGGCGAGAACAGTGATGTGCTCCTTGCTTGCTCTTCTTGCCACCCGTGCATTTCTCCCCCTTCACCACAGTTGTCCGGCTTGGCAACATGTTATAGAACATGCCTGCCTCATCTGTGCTGTAAACATCACTGGGATCGTAGTCCTTGCAGATTGCAGTTCAGGCAGCCAGTTATCAACGGTGTCTACTGGCACTAACCCGGTTTCACCGCAAATGTTACGGAAGGTGGAGTGGCATTTCTTAAAACGGTCGAGACAACCTCTTGAAGCATCCCTTCAATGTTCATTTTCAAAGCAAACATGTCGGCCTGTTTCAAAATCCAATGACCGTTAATAGGTACACCTTGCGCCCACCTCTTGAGTGAACCAGTCGAACACAGCCTTCTCCAAGTCAGGGTTGTAGGACACTCAATGGTTCTTAACCTTGACAAAGTTTCCTTCCTTCTCGACAGTATTTATGATGGCATCTTTGTTTTTCAACAAAGTAAACAATGTCAATGTCTGAATATTGTGACACGGGCAATGTCTGACTTCGTCGTCTTGGCTTCTTCCACTTCCTTCATCATCTGGTATTCCTCCAGAAGTGTTTACATTTTCCGCTTGGTTCCGCTCATCTTGTGAAATCGTAAATAAATTTGTAATCCCATTTTCACGCACCAAAGTAGTCAATCCAGTCCATTTCAAATGCAATCCAAAGTCGAAATCCAGTAAAAATAAGTCAAGAAACGTATTCAACATCACAAGATGTATCCGAAAACTCAAACTACGCACAAACTGTAAACACACAATGCCGAGGGCGATGCACAGGACATAGTCACGAGAGCGAAACTTACGTACGAAGGATCCACAAATAATGCCTTCTTGTTCTGTGACCTTGCTGCTGATCACAATAGGTATGAGGGCAGAGGAAGGAAAATATGAACCATTATTGGCTATCGCTGTTGCTATGCATGCAGTTGTACAGAGCAAGCTAGGCATAGATAGTGTGCGTGGTGTGTGTAGGAAGAAAAAGTATGTTAAGAGACGCAACCAGCCTATTGTCCATACAGTATAAGAATTCCATTATTTAACAGATCATAAAAAAGTAGGGCAATGTAAACAAAAACATTATGTTTCCTTCCACCACCATGTGCTTTCCAGCTGACAATCAAAACATGTCAACAGTTAAGGTATAGTATCAGTGCAATAGAATCCAAAGTGTGTTGTGATTTTCTTTTGGTTATTTTTAGATTTCAGACAAGTAAGGTACATCTGTTTTCAATACTGGCTGCTCAAGTCTTACTAGGGTTAGGTGGGTAGTTTTAATGGAAAATTATTTCATATTGCAGCAATGGATAGCCTACTCTTCAGTAGTTCAGTTAATATAACAACTCAAAATTTTACATCATTTATTATACATTTTCTTACGTATGCTCAAAATTATAACATTTACTTAATGCAGAGTGTCTACTAGGTCACGAAAGTCCCGAAAAAGTCACGAAAGTCCCACAATAGTCACTAATTTGAAATATATTTTGGTATAAGTCACAAAAATTATTTTTGTGCGTTTGATTCTTGTCTAATCGTTTGTCAAACATGTATGTTTACACTACTAGTATTTCTCGTGCACTGTGCTAGTTAAATAAATTATTTATTTTTATATTAATCATAGTCCTCTTCATAATAACAATTTAGATTTAGGTATATATTGGTTACACGTTTTAAAATTGGACATGCTTCACACTCCATGTTGGAGGAAACTTAATGAAAATTGTCGGCCATGTTGCACTTGTTAAAAAAATTATTCATTAATTCTGTTTGAACAGTTTTTCAAGAAAAAGTCACTAAATTTTACTTTTACAATCTGGTAGACACCCTTAAATGGCATTACAAAAAAAATTTAGTACGTGTAACTTATCTATTTTTTAATTCAACTTGAAACCTAAAAAGTTTAAATAATACAACATACTGAAGTTGCTAGAGCATACGACAGTGTAAATAAACATCATTAAACGGAAAAAAAAAAATATATATATATATGTATATAATAGGCCTACATGAAAGCATTAATTCAATTATTTTTCTTGTTGCCTTCATTTTTGTTCTGCACTGTAAAATCATAAAGTAGTATAAGTTTCATGTAGCTGACTATCGAAAAAACTTACCTTTTGTGGATAGGACCTACCTTCGAAATATCGGTGTTATTATCAAAGTCGTGCGACTCAGCTAACTTATATATGTCAACATATTTTATTGTAGACTACATAGCAAAAATTTGCACTCTCACAACCTAAACGGAAATAATATATCAACAAAAATCTCAAGTAATAAACACTGGTAGAACTAATTTCCCAAATCAGCTTTAAATCTTTTGGTAACACAAATGATTAAACACACACACTTTAATGACCGGAAAATACATAAGCTTAAGTTTTATGACCTTTTCTTTTTGGTAATATGTAGGCCTACACTTTTGCAACTGACAGGCACAAAATGTCACGTGGACTTCGTATTAAATTGTACCACTCACTCACCATATATTTTATAAAAACACTGATATTTTCGTACAAAAATAATTTATTGAGTTACCGATTTGAAAAGGCATGTTTACATATACGCCCACAAAAAGAACCGTACAAATATAACACAAATTCCGTTAAAATAAAAGGTAGGTAACATATTTTTTATTGTCTGTAGCACTTTTCTCTGGAAGAATTGCCTGCTTCTTACTTAGCGATTGTTTTTGTAGACGTACCACGATGTTGAAAAGCTGAACGTTTTTCCAGTTCCCTCTTCCGAAACACGTTTTAAAATATCCCATTGTCGCTGGCGATTACAGGCAGTGTATTTCAATTCCTGTATTGCAATATATTAAATATATGCACAAAATTCATAATAACACTTTAAAAGAAAATAATTACAAACGCACACGGTCACGAAACACGAACACACTAGAAGCTGATGTAATGGCGTCCTTGGTTTTGGTTGCCGGTACAGGGCTGTTGATAATGGTGCGGTTGTTTGTATAATAGTTATAGAAATCACGCAGTTTGAATAGAATAAAATTGTTATCTGACTAATGCTGGATACATAACCTTGTTAATATATTACAGTTCCTCCAAAGTGCTTGCTTATTTTTCACGTATAATACACACTATTTTCAATGTCGGCGATGGAAGTTAACCGATTTGTTGATCAGGGCTGCCACACTGCTTCATCAGGTCATACGATCACGTCCTGTTGTTTTAAATGGTTTCTTCTACGTGTTTGGCACGTGTTACAAATATTGGTAGCATCGGCTGTCAAAATACGTAATTCTTACATGGGATGGACAGTATCTTCTGTGGTGTGCACACTGCCTAAATTACGGGGCATGCTGCACAAACGTATTTTAAGTTTTTGATTTATTTTTTTAATAGACTTTTTCGCAGTTTTTTTACTTTTACAGCTACGACATTTATTAACAGTTACCATGTGTATTATTGCATGCATACATATTTAAATTACCTTTACTATTTGCAGTACTTTAAATAAATGTAGTTTTTTTTTTTTTTTTTTCATTTAAATTAATTAAATTTTTTGAAGGGGAGTGAGAATGTTGTCATAGTTGCCGACGTCGTCGTGGCGGGGTTCGACTGTAGTTAAAGGAAGCAATAGAAATACAAAACTGTTTGGGTAAAATGTTTTAAAGAGGGGTTTATTTATTTGTTTATTTTTTATTTCAATCACAGAGTGCAAGAACAAAGAGGACTACAAAGAAATGCCCTGTCAGTTTATGTAACCTGTTGAGGGATAATATAGTTTTCATTTTAAAATTAAACTGTTGCAAAACCCAGACAAAGAAGAAGCATAAAGAAATTGCGGGTGCACAAACTATGCGACGTAATGGTGCTCACAGGCTGAATGTTATGCTGCGACGTGCACTGCCACAGTTATTAAAAGTTATTTATTTATATATGGACTGATGTTAAAACTCTTACATATGTCTGTGTACTCTAAATAACATTTTAAATTGTTGAGCCTAGCAATTTTTTCTCTAGTGTTGGGTCGGTTCCTAAAATACACGGAGTCCGATTCTAAGGCTTTCTTTTAGGTTTTTTTTGTCTGATTTTATTTTCTTATACATAAAACCCTCATAATCCCTTTGAAAGAAATGCAATTACATGAACTAGGTTACATACATTAAACACACATATAGGCCTATTTGTATGTTTAGATAAACAAGATCTGTGTAGTTTGACTAAATTATATAACTTACTAGACCTTGGAGGTTAGGTTGGTTTTGTTTGGCAACCTAATTTTGTTCATCCTGTAATTGAATATGCACATTTGGTAGGAACACATTTCGTGATCAGCAGTATTTACCAGTACTTACGTAGTATACATTGTGAATAAAAATTTACCGGTAAATAGGGACTTATGGTTATTATAAAACCGATCAATGCAATAGTTTTCTAAGTTCCCTTTGTCTTCCAGTTTTTGGCTTCTGCGAGTCGTACTTCAAAAAATAAATATTTTTTTGCTTTGCCGACATACATTTTAAAATATTTGTGAATTGAAAAGTGATTTACAATTAACGACTGAACAATTTTATTACATATTCGCTACCGTTTTTACCGTTGCAGTGTTTACAAACTTAATTTATATTTTGAGACATCATAGATATGCTACGTTCAGTTGGGAAAGTCCACGCACGAAACAGTAAAGATGGCGGACTATGAAACTAGTAGCGCTATGATGTTCCATTTTCATTCCGGTGGAATATTTTGGTACTAACTATAAGCCATTCTTGCGGCAACCATTTTGTTCTAGTAGTGTCGTACTTCGGACTTGAACTTAGTTAACATCTCTGGCCCAGAAACGTAAAGAAAACATTGCGTTGCTATGATTATGCGATGATTTGTAGTTTTTATTTTTGGGGATATAGGTTTTAGTAGCTGTCCAGCATGGTGTATAAGTATTTATTTTGATACTTAATGTAATGCTACGTAATTGTCTAAACAAATGTGATGACAATCATTGAGGAACAAGTTTTTATTTTATAGTTGACGTTTACCAATGGAATTAGAATTGCATTTTCGTGCTATATATCGGCGACAATAATATCAGAAATCTCAAATAGTTTGCAGTTTCTACACAAAATCACTTTGGCCGATCAGTGATACCTGTGAAACTAAAATATGTTCACAGGGATGTTTATTTTTAAGAATCGGTCATATCGATTCTAAAACCAGGGATTCGGTTCGATTTCGATTCCAATGGATTTTATGGAATCAATCGATTCTGGAATCGGAATCGATTCTGGAATCGGAATCGACCCATCACTAATTTTTTCCCCAAAGTAATTAAATTTTGTGGACAGTTTTTACAGGTTTTTTTAGGGTGCCCAAGGGTATATTCACAGACCGTCCGCCTCTCCCACACCTCTGCTGGCTACCACCTTCACCTTCAATTTTTGTTTACACTGAGGGTCTATATTTTCCTAACAGCTACTACACGTCTGTCGACACTGTGTCGTCGTCTTATCTCCTCTTCTTCCCCTGTCCTGCTGTCCCCGCACCCCTGTACTGTGAGAAGCCAAGATAACTGCCTATGATAGTACTCACCAAGGCACTTTCAACATGACCTGATACACCAGCAATAGCTAGACCATCCACAGCTTTGTTAGCATTTTCTGTATTTAGAGGTCTTTCCCTGTTGTAGAATTTTGCTAGATACTGTGCATGATATTCAGCTTCTATTGCCATACATTCATCTTCAATAGTATGACTCGTTCCCCAAATTAGCATGCAATATCTTTGACTCGGTTGTGGTTTTATCGTAAATTCTGTACTTTAATGGGTATTCCAGTGTTCGTACCATACATAGCACGAGACTATCCCACATAGCGTATAGGTATTGTAGGTCGTACCGTAACTTCGGTATTTTAGCTGGTTTCATCGCCAATAAATTTATGATTTAACTGTGATAACGTTGGTAGTTGCAATAATTTCTGCTAAAATTATGGGATTTGTTTTCGTTTGTTATCCAAGATGGCGTTATCAACATTGAAAGGCAGTGTTTACGTGTTTTATTATTGGACACAGTCATTTATGCCTTGGTGTTTACTTTGTTCCACTTATTGTATTTCGTGAAACTTGTGTTATTGGCCTACATGGATTTTGACAACACTAAAAACTTACATTTTAGTAGACTTAGCAGTGATAGACCTAGAGTATTTTGCAGTGTTGGACACGGGACTGTTATCTTGTGCACATTATTTATGTTAACTCAGAATCATGCTGCTAATAGAAACAATTGTGCTAAGTGAAGGGGTTCAACTTGCGGTGTTGAAGACTATATTTTTTATGAATATCTGGCCATTTTACCGTCAGAAAGAGTCGACATTTTGTGTTTTGTTTAACGTTTCGTTGTGATTTTTCCATTGCGCATGCTGGAAAAGGTGATTGATGTTAAGTATATAAATATGGCGAAACAAGCATACCAAGGTAAATGATAGCGTAAAATAAGACACAGTTAATTTCGTGTCACAATTGGAAAATTGTTGATATAACCAAAGTAGTGTGTTCCTTTACTTTAGTCTGCATTTTAGTTCTGCTGATCAAGCTGGTTTATTCTTTAAATAATGATGATTCCAGAAACGTAAAATAGTGAAAAATATGGATGTGCTCGCTGTAAAAGTTTGTAAAAAAAAATGTGATGGAGATTTTTTTATAAAGAAGTAAGTCTGCATGCAGCAGAAATGTTTAAAGAAGCCATAGGTCTAAATTTAGTGAAGTGATTGTGTTCTTAATAAGTTATTTCTTTCAATTATTTTGTGTAGGCCTAAGTGGACCTATGTTTTAAGTATAGGATCTAGAACAAAAAGCCACTGAAAATTTATAAAAAATCTTCTCAAAATCAATGTGCATTACTCACTTCCACATTGTTTTGGTAGTTTTTGTATGATGTTTATTTACTCCTTCAACCTGGTCTACATCCCTTCATATTTAGAGAAAAATCACACTCTTTGTTGTTCTAAGGTGCCTTATTAGATTGTAAAAACATAAGAACTTTTTTTTCGACATTTACACTAAAACTGCTTAAATGGCACCATTTTACACCATCATATTATCATTTTCCTAGATGAGGACCTCTGGAACCCGTGCTTTATTGATGGAAACATCTTAAGATTTTGGACTTGCCAACATTTTAGGTATTAAAAATATTTCTTTGTTCAGAAATGATTGGCTGTGTCAGAAATGTATGCAAACAAGAATTTATGAAAATGTTCTGTTGTGTATCGTACCGTATTTGGAATTTGGCTGATTTTATGGAGTTTTTATTTTTTGCGTGCTGGAGGGGGGTAGGTGTTACAGAAGTCTCCTGATTTTAAGTCAATAATTGTTCTACGTTAACTAAAATAAACACTTTTAAAAAATGCATTTTGGCGGGGCCAGAATTAATTACCGCAGTGCTAACAATATAATTACCTGGCACTGTGCAGTGTCGTTAGATCGAGGGTTTACTGTATGTCATTAACAGTTTTTATGAAATTAGCTATGTTCCTTTTTATGGAACGGATAATTTTAATTTTTGTCAGTGTTTGTAGCATTTTATTGAATGTATTTACAAGGCATCTGTTTATTTAACAGGGTTAGTGCGGTCCTCATAAGTCCTTAATTGTTAACATTAATTTTAAGGTCCCTTAAAAGTCCTTAATTTTGCAATTTTTTTTATGGAAATGGTAGGCCTTTTAAGGTTTTACATAAACATGTAAAATTCTAGTTATTTTTAGACATTCACAATTAGATGCACTTTTTTTAAGGTAGAAATAGTGAAACAGTAAGTACCGTGTTTTACCGCATAATCGTCGCATATTTTTTGCCATATTGGATGCAAAAAATTGAAGATGCGACTATTATTAGAGTAAAATTCCCGTGGTAGAAAAGAAAAATTTTTAAACCAACATTTTTTCGTCACTAACCCTATTTATATTAAAGTAACTCAATATTTTTGGCAGAACTATTGACGGATAAACTCTG
>PNEQ01003286.1:4090-32617 GCA_003012365.1 Medauroidea extradentata
AAAAAAAAAAAAAAAAAAAAAAAAAAAAAAAAAAAAAAAAAAAAAAAAAAAAAAAAAAAAAAAAAAAAAAAAAAAAAAAAAAAAAAAAAAAAAAAAAAAAAAAAAAAAAAAAAAAAAAAAAAAAAAAAAAAAAAAAAAAAAAAAAAAAAAAAAAAAAAAAAAAAAAAAAAAAAAAAAAAAAAAAAAAAAAAAAAATGTCAACGAAATACGAAAAAAGAAAAAACAAGCGCCGAGTTGGTTGTAGTCAACACATCCATAAACCAAAAACAACAGAACATGAAAGATCCCATAAAGAATTAGTCAACGATTAATGAAGAAAAAATAATGATATACAGCCAAAAAATAAAAGTTGAAATACAAAACAAACTAACATGTAAAACTCAGGCCATCACAATTAAAACAGCACAGACAATACTGGAACGAATACAATAATGGGCACAAGACAGGATAACAACGAGCGACATCACTATAATACAGTTTGTCATTCTGTCCCATTGCAAGAAACATTCAAAGACATTAACATAACCACTAACACACAAACATGTCCTCCCTCTCTCTCTTACACCATCGTAACTGAACACATACACCTGGCAGACAGCTATCAGTGTCAAATTTCACAACTCAATTATATGTCTGGGATAAACCACTACCCCACTGCAAACACTTGTTTTTTTTTTCTATCATATAGTCGATGTGGAAGCCAAGAGCGAGAAGCAGTGATACATTCAAGGTAATAAACAATTATCTTTGTATGTTACTTACTACAAACATGAATTACGAAGTTATTTGTTTTTTAACTGGCAGGTATTTAAGTTGTGTATCGAAAGGGCGAGAAGGAAAGAAACTTTAGGCCTAGCATGATGTTGAAGGAATTGAGATGGAAACCATTGAAGGACAGGAGAATGGAAAGACTGGTCAGGTTGTATAAGGTGATGAATAGGGAGGAGGGATGTGGCAATTTGGCCTGAAAGATAACTTTGTCATTACTAGGTGTACATGGGACACTGCATGAATAACAAAACAAATAAGGGAACTTTTAAAGGGAAAAGCGAACAACAGAACACTGTAAAAAAAGTTGTAATATTACTCATCATATGTATGGTAATATTCCCCAACCTTGAGAGGGAAATCTGATTTCCGAATATGTGTGGAAATTTCCGCAAGGTAGTGTATTCGCCACACAAACCACTCGGAAGTTTCGCTTGCGCGTTATGTCAAATTGTCCTAGAGGGCTTGCGCCAATATGTAATGAAAAATTACGTTACCAGTCGAGTAAATTTCCTTGACATGTGTTGAGTAATTTTCCCTCACTTGTAGAGGTAATTAGCTTCCATTACATGTAGAGTAAATTTACCTAATTTATTTTACAGTGAAATTTCAGAGGGTGTGTGGGAGAACTGAGAGGGGTAGACAGTCAGTGCTGGTGAGGGAGTGAAATCACTGCAGGAGGAGTTGTTGACTTAGGGGGTGGGTTGGAAGGTTAAGGAAGGGTCTGGAGGATTGGTGCTGTGGGGTTGGGGAGGAGTCTGCTCGCCACTGGGCGTTAGTCCAATTGTGAGTGTAAGCACTTATTATATCATTAACTACTTCTGGTTAATTTGTGCAACTATTAATTTTATTATACAGATTTTTGTGTTCCTTCTGAAACTAATTGTTGCATGCAATATATTTTTGTGGTATTATGGGTATTGGCAGATAGACACCATATGTAAATGCATTTACCATCCAGTTTTTTAATTCCAAAAATTGTTATTGCATTTTTTTTTAATTTTCTGTAATTTTTCACAATTTCCTATCAAAGGATTTTCCCCAAATTTCTGTTAATTTTTTCCCTTAAGCTTTAGATCCATATTGGATAGTAATTCAGTTTATAAAACTGTTGTTTCAGTAATACTTGTGCAGTTTTACAAGAAATGTAAAGTTCTATATGTGAAACCTGTATATGCAAAGTGTTGTCGCAGTCTCTTCTAAATGAGCCTTGGCTTGTCTTAGCCGTATCGTATGAAACTATAGTAGCAAATCATCTAACCACTATGTGACCAGAAATGTAAAATATTTGGTAAGAGAAAAGAGCAGTGGTGGCCCTAGCCTTTGCAGCTGGTACTTAATGTGCGGTCATTTTGGCTCGGCTCTCTAAACCAAGTTTAAAGACTTTACACATCCAATTTCGGCAGTTTAAAGTTAAACTGTATTGACCAATCAGTGGCGCACCCAGGATTTGGTTTTGGGGAGGGGGCTAGTGCAAGATTTGTGTTTCGCTAGCAAGCTAAGAAAAAAAAACAAATCTGTTGTAAAGTGTTTTAGAGAGACTACTCATATTAATATTCATGTTGGAACTGCAAATAAACCTAAATATAAATGCATTACATTACTTGTTATTTTTATTCATTTTTAGTCCAAATTTGAAAGTAGAATGAATGATACATTGAAAAACACTTGTGTAGATGAACCACAAACATTAAGTTTGTTATTAAATATGTAAACATCAGTGTAACACAGCAAAGGGAAAAAATATTTACACTCAGCACAACAAAGAAATATACATAGGGGAGAGTGGGGTACAGTGGAATAATTTTTTTATTCTTAATAAATTGAAAATATAATTTTACATGAATGTTTATATACTACATGTATCATTGTTATTTTGTCTACACTTTTTGCCATTTATAAATATTATATATGCATGAAGATAAGAAAGAAATAAAGTCCCCAAGAAAGCTCTCCATGTGTTTTATGGGTGCACCACCCATGGGGTACACTGAAACACTACATGGGGTACAGTGGTACAAGGTTTTTTCAGTTTAAAACATATTCAAAAGACTGAAATCAATTCCAAATGACAAATATGATTTCTGTCGCTTAGTTTGTCCATGAGTCTGTGCTGGAGGCAATTCTTGCTTTACCATTCCTTCATTAACAACAGAAATGTCAGAATTTTGGGGTATATAAGCTTCCCTGTCATATTTGCACTAATTCTTAAGAAACTAACATTATAGTCACCACTTTCAGTTTTGTCACTCAACACTTCTTCAATGTATTACCAGTACAATACAGGTTTATTTTCAGACATTATATATTGCACCAAAATGAAATCACATTTCTTAGGATTCTTCTGGAGCTCCCCAAACACACTAGGATCTATTAATGGTAAGGTTTCCTCATCATCAGATTCACTTGGTTTGATGCCTTCCCGCTGAACTTCCTCTTGATTATCAGTATGACACGTGGGAATATTGGGCAATGTAAAAAGAGCTTTCTTGGACTTCAAAGGCAGTGTTTTTTCCTTCCTCTTCATTTCAAGAGCATTTTTCTCAGGGGTGTTTGTAGCTATAATGCTCTTTTCTTTTTCCCTTCCTTTCCTACTTAGGCTTCGATCCTTTGCTTTTGGATAGCCTTTGAATTGTGCGGGACTTACAAATCCATATTTGGTTGATCCAGACTCCTTTCGGATCGGTGGGTTGTTAAGAGATTCTGTATCACCATGAAATGTACTTTCATGGATATGACCTAGAGTTGAAGGTTCTGAATCAGCCAGTTGTGATCTAGTTGGTTCTGGGTCGTCAGCAGCAGCTTCGTCGTGAGGTGTGCTAGGCATTGAGGTTGACGTAACCATAGACCTATTGTCTTCGTGACTTGGATACATATGCCTTTCTAGGGATAAACCTATCAATTGCAGTCTTCTTTGTGCAAGTGAGTGTAGCAATGCACTCATCAACCTGCTCAGGGGAATCGATATGCTCTGGAGTGTTCAGCTCCCATTCCATGTAGTCTTGCAAGGCGGGCCAGTTTGCTTTAGAGTACTGGAGAGTAGTGCGCATTTGATTAGCGGTTGCTCTTTTGTTCTCTATTAGCAGGAGGACTGGTTAGTGGTCAGACGCAAGCTCATGTAGTACTTCTAGTTCATACACAAAGCTTATGTTTTTATAAATAGTTATATCTAGTACGTATGGTTGCTTCCTGTTGCCTACATCATCAGGATAACAGGTGGGGTTGTCTGGCGCACACACTGTATAGTCATGGCGCAACTGGTGGGTATATAGCCTACTGCCATTAGTCGTGGCTACTCTTGAGTTCCAGGATGGATGTTTAGCATTTAGGTCTCCCAGTATTAAGGCCGACTGCAGTGGGCCTAATAAGCTAGATAAGTCCTGGTTAGTCTGTCTAGTGCGAAGTACACTGATACTACAGTCAGTGGCTTGCCACATACTGACAGCTTAATAGCGACAGTTTCAGTGTGCGAGAGCTGTGGGACAGGAGCTATATAGTATGAGATATATTATTTTTAATGACGATAGCTACCCCACCATAGCGACCTTCGCAGTCTTTTCGGTGGATAGCATATCCGGGGATGTGCAATTTGTCAGTTTTGAGCAAGTGCGTTTCATTCACTGCTGCCAACTGTACTTCATGCCTAAAAAGGAAGTCTGAGAATTCGGCTTCCTTCCCAAGTAGTCCTCTTGCATTCCAGAAGAGTAGCTTCTGGAATGGAGTGCGCAAGTTATGAAGGACCTGCGGGGGATTATTGGCGTGGGCCATTATTGATTAGGTCACACAGCTGTTGTGTGAAATTCACTACAAGATTATGCGGTGAACTTCAGAGAGACCAGGGGTTTTCCAAGCCACTAGCATATTGCATAGTGAGTTAGTGATAGCGCTTACAATATTGTTTCCGTCGCGAACCTGGGAGAGCGCAATTTGTAGCCTGTCTGTACTCTGCTGAATGTCGGCTAGTGGCTGCACTGTTTCGCGCTGGGGCGGGTAAGGCAGGGTTGGTACCACTGTTTGCTGGGCCACGAATAATGGGGCAGGTAGCTGGGTTTGCGGCGCGACTGGAATGTTGGTCGGAGGGGAGGGGGTGGGCTTGTCTGTATGCCGGCCGATCGAACGTGGAAGGGGGAAGCAGGTGCCTGTATAGTCAACGACTCGAGTTCATGCCTCGGCGGGGTCTGCTCTCGCGACCTGTCTACAGCATGTTGCATTGGGCTGGGAATAGATGCAGGCTCAGTGTCTATTGGGCCTGTTTCCATCACTCCCCCAGTTACCTTTCTAGCATAACTGGGTCCCTTCCTGGCCTTTGATGAGGTAGTCTGGTCGGCTGTGGCTGGGGGTCGCGAGTTAGATTCCCTGCTCTCACCGTTCGGCTTGTTCTTTTGGTTGTTCTTGCCCCTGCAAGTTTCACTGTTCGTTTAGGTTGCTGGGCGCAGGGGCGGAGGGAGGGGAGGTCGCTGGGTTTTCCCGCCTTTCTCTACCTTGTGCCAGCCTTCATTCTGGCTGTTCTGCTCTGTTTCCTGGTCTGAGGGTCTCTAGTTCGAGTCTGCCTTGGATAATTACCAGCTTGCCGACTAGCAAAGTATTGCTGGAATCTTTGCGACTTGGTAGGCTGTGGCTGTCTTAGGTCGCTGTTCAGCTGGCCTGCGGGAATTGTCAGCCTTCACATGCACCTCGCAGCCGCGGTAATTAGCCGCGTGAGACTTGCTGCAGAGAGCGCATATAGGCGCAGAATCCTTACACTTATTCGTGGTATGACTGCCGGCACACCAGCGACACACTGTCGTGGCCTTGCAAGCACCTGCTACATTTCCTAACCTCTGACAGCTACTACATTGCAGTATGCCTTTAGGGTGACGGAAAGGCTCTATTTTTACACGCACGCACATGCAGTACTATATATGTAACATTGCGCAGCATTCGTGGTCGACATCCACTTTGTACATTGACAGTACTTGCCTGCCTCTCTTCTATACAGGCGTGACTTTCTGTACTGCCTCGCCTTGCCTAGTGAGATCGGTGGCAATGATATCGCAGTCAGTGCCTCTGGGGACATTTTTCATTATGTACATGTCTGGGCGCTCTTACTTTGCGCACAGTGCTGCATGTTCCACCCCGACTTGCGTCACTATCCTGAGAGCAGCTATGTGTTCTGGAATAGTCGCCATTTGGTAGTAAGTGCCCAGGTTATTATTGTGCACTTTGAAACTAATATTCTCGGCTGTGAGGGCCCGGTACAGCTCGTGGTAGGGGTGTTTATCATCCTAAAACACGATGAGAGGCTTTGGTTTCGGTCCAGTCGTATTGGCCCTGGCCGATTCACTGCTAGAGCCAGTGCTTGTTCCTGCTTGCTGCCTATCACGCAGGTTACTACCGTGCATGTCCTTAGGATTGTTTTCACCTCTGTTTTTTACATTCTCGTGGGCGGGAGGCGTATTTTGCGCATCTCGGGCATGGATGAGGAGGGGTGAGGGGGAATCGAACTCGCGGATTCCTGGCTTGTTTCTGGTGCTATGGCAGTGTCCATAACATCAGAACTCGTTAAAGTGTACGTATTTTCGCCTCCATGTACACGCGTAACCTTTTTTTGGGCGTTTACAAGTCCCGATTCCTCGTTTCCGCACTCGTGACTATGCGTTCGAACAGAGAAGTGGGGTGGGGGGAACTCGCCTTGTCCGACCGCTGTGGGCTTGCTGGCGGTGGTGCGGGGTTGGGGAGGGGTTCTCCTGCATTCCTGACAGGAAAATAGAGACTGTCGGAGTTGCCTGGCCTTCACGGCTTTGCTGTAGCGCCGTGAAACGATTCAATCTGCTTTGAGCAGAATACTGCCTATGCTGCTCTGCTCGCAGCCTTGCCCTATGTAGCGCCGCTGTGGTGGTGTGCCTAAGAAGTTCTTGTGCCCTTCGTGGCGCATTTTGCTTGCATGGGCGTGAATAACTGTGCTCATGTAGCACGAATTCATCATTGCCTTCTGGCAGAGGCATGGCTATCTCTGCTGCCGAGGGAGCAAAACTCGCATTCGCACTCGCCTCTTGGTGGCTCATTTCTAGTGCAAGGAGGAGATGTTATGTGTCCTTACTCCTTGCTGTCGGTGATCTGTGCCACAGAGCAAGGAAGGGAGTAAGAGATGGCACTCCCACGTTAAGCTGACTTCCTTATTTTACCTGTGATATCTATGGTGTAATACACAATAGCGTTCTCTTTCAGTACCAACTTAACTACCGTAAAAACCAAAATTGTCGGGCACCTTTAAATTTCACACACACTTGAAAAACTATTTTGAACTGTGTAGCCCTTTTCTATCTAGCATGAAAGTTGCCACACACAGTGTATTTCTTTTATTTTACGCTTTTTCCGTTTTATTTTTTTTACAGGATGCCATCAGTTGTTTACAATCAATTTTTTCTACTAAAATGGTGTGTTTTTGACGTCATGTTTTTTACGCATTTCACATAAATTTAACGTCTATCATTCGTCAGATCGTTGTAAAAATTCCGTAAATGACTAATATTTTAGACAGGCAGAGTCGAGAAAACTATTAAAGCCCTCTACACAATTACGCGATGCGACGCGAAGCGGCGACGCGATGTAGCGAAAGGCAACGACATCACTAAACATCGTCAACAGTGGGCTTCAGAATGACGCGGCGCGATGCGAGGCGATGCAGCTGGCAGAAAAAAGTTGACACGGCCTGTCACCTGTGTCATGACATGTGAACTACATATATAAACAAAATTTGTGACAGGAAATCAGGTTATGTTTCTCTGGGGCGAATAAAAACATGGATAGGAATCGTAATGCGGCAAATGTTCACAGGCGAAGAGTGCTTTTGGCGTTATTATTATTTGATAATATGCGTAATAGACGATGGCACACTAGGCCAACAAATGCAAATAGATTGGCGCAAGGGGATTATCATAATCTCATATCCGAAATGCGATTAGGGGACCACGATAATTATTTTATATTTATGAGGATGTCCCCTTATCAATTTGATGCATTGCTGCATATTGTTGGGCCTATGTTACAAAAGAATTCTCGACTTCTACCACTTAGCCCTGCCCTGCAGAAAGATTGGCAATGACACTAAGGTGAGTGGGTAGTGGAGCACAAAGATGCTCAAAGGTGGAGGGAAATGAGGCAAATTGCACCAGGCCTCCAAATCCAAAAATATTTTGTATTGTTATAAGTTATTTTATAAGTGTAATCCCTCCAAACCAATTGACCCTAGGCTCCCGAAATTCCCTGGGCAGCCCTGGTGGAACATCTGCACTTACTGTATGTAACAGTAATTTTATTATTTTCAATTTTACTATTTTTTTTAATTAATGTTATTCAGGTACCTTGCATCAGGAAATGACCGTACATCAATAGTATTTTCATTCAGGGTAGGCCTTACAACAGTTTCGCAAGTAATAGCAGAAACAACTCTTGCTATATGGATTGCTTTGAAACCATTTGTATTCATGGAACTAAACGAAGATGACTGGCGGAGAGTAGCTGAAGATTTCCAAACACATTGGCAGTACCCCAATTGCATAGGTGCTATGGATGGTAAACACTGTATTATGCAGGTAGACATATGTCAAATAAAATATTCTATAAGATCTTAATTTGGTATTAATAATGTTTACGCAAATGCATATGCAGGATTTCGTTTTGAGGTGATGGAGAGGAGTTGGGGAAAGGGACATTTTACATAAGTTAGGCCTATTGCAAAAAGTTATGGCCACATTGTGATATTAGATATGAAGTAGCTGGAAAAGGTAAAAAGATAGGTCGCGAGGTGGGTGAAGGATAAATGGGCAGGCTGGTGAGGATAAAGGGAACTTTCGCTATCAGTGATGTTTAAGGAATTGGGGTGGAATTCATTTAAGGAAACCATAACTGTGGAAAGGCTGGTCAGGATGGTAAATTGTGTGGGAGGCTGGGTTAGGTTGCCTATTAACTAGGACAGTGTAGAGGACGGGTGAATAATAGTGAGATGACTTGGATGATAAGCAGAACTGAGAGGGGTAGGCAGTCTAAGCTTAGAAGGTTGTCAAGGGCGTGGTATTTGTTCTCAAAGGAGTTAGTGTTGGTGAGGAGGGTTGAAAAGTTCAGGAAGGGGTTGGTAGATGATTGAGGATGAGGTTATAGCTTTATTTATGAATTTTATTTATGATTGACTCCATATGCTTCAATACATACTTGAAGGGAGTTGTCGGTAAGACAAACGCAGTATGTAAACACGATTGTGGACGAACACAAATTGTAAGACATATTCTCGACCACATGGCCACATTGTCACCAGGAGGTTGCTCAGTTGCAAGTGAAATTATTATTAAAGTATTGATAAATCCAATAATTATTTATTATTCATCCTTCTGCAGATATAATAAGAAAGAATAGTTGTGTATTTTACCTACCTTTAAATAAGAGACATTAAAACAGTTAAAATGTGTCATTAAGTATTAACTTTCTGGAGAGTCTAGTTTTCCCTTTAGCATATGTATGTGTAGGTACTTCATGCCTAACTAGTATAATGAAAGTTGTTTACCGGAAACCAAGCTGACTTCAGTTAATGAATTTTATTTCAGAAATTACCAAATTCTGGGTTAGCCTTTTTTAACTACAAGTCTACACACAGCATAGTTCTTTTGGCACTAGTTGATGCCAGGTAAGCAGGACAATACTATTTAGTAGGTATGGCACATATTGTTCGTTTTTATCAATTGACTTACACACAAAAAAAATATGTTTTCCAGGTACTGCTTCATCATAGTAGACATAGGTGCTCCAGGCAGGCACTGTGATGGAGCCATATTTGCAGCCAGTAGATTTGGTCGGGCATTTAACAATGAGCATCTAAACATACCTCCTCCAAGACCACTGCCCAACAGTGACAAAGTTGCCCCATATGTCATAGTTGCAGATGCTGCATTTCCTCTTAAGGAAAATTTAATGCGGCCGCATCCAGACAGAGGGCTATCACCATCGAGGAGAATTTACAACTACAGGCATAGTCGGGCAAGACGTGTGTCAGAGAATGCTTTTGGGATTTTAGCACATCGTTGGCGAGTGTCAAGGAATGTTATCCAGTAGTGTACCCAGAAAGTTTTGTTAGGGGAGAGAGTGGTCACTAATAAAGTTGTAACTAGTTAGTTCAGGGAAGTGAGTTCAGCTGATGTAATCATATTTGTGGGTATTAACAAATATATAAATACTGTATATTGACCGAGAAATTATTGACATCCATATAACATAAACAAATTTGGGGGAGGGGGGAATTGATACCCGTACGAGCCCCACACTGATGCTGTCTATTGCCTCTCATAAAAATCAGCTGTGGATGTAACATCAGTTACAATGGACAAGGGGCCTACCTACATTTACATAAACGGTGCTGCAGCATATTAAAATAAATGTGTCCCATTTACTGATTAATAAACGTGTTTCGAAAATAATAATCTTCTTAATGAGGCCCTTAAATGCTTACCAGATAATCATTCTCTCATAAACATTATTTTAGGATTTGTGAAAGCTGCTAAAAAAATTCTCAGATTGCAGTACCTGAAAATATATTAACAGTACGTGCATGAAAGTACTTAAAACCCCAGCATTGGACATGCATACATACATTCCACACATAAAATAAGGTATAATTTTAAGTCCTACAGTTGTAAACAGCACAACTGACATGTGGTATGCCAGTTCAGTGTCGTGAATGTAGAGGCCATGCCCCATGATATGCTGTGGACAGCATCACCCATACCACTCTATTGATTCAGTGCATTATAGTAACAACATTGTGTCAGCATACCAATAAAGTTTTATATAGGAAATTCTCTTTGAAACTGAAATTAAAAGCTTTGGATGTGTCCTATTTACTTGCAAATTACCAGACTACTGTTCCATTTGAGTAGTTTATATTTTGCATACGCAGTTTGTAACATAGTGATACAATAAGTTCTTGCCTGTAAGATGGAGATAATGTCTTGCTATCTTTACAATTTATTAGCTTGAATAGGTTTTCAATAAATGCATTGTAAAGGCCAAAATTTGCAAGTAACGGTTTTATGCATTAAACCAACACCAACGAACTCAACTACATAATGGATAAAAACGTCACATGGAAATTCTAACTATGAAATGTCATTATTAAAAAACTATTCAAGTTAAAAAAAATGTTCAAGATAACAAAACATAGTCACTAATAATGTCGGCCAAATAAACACTTTATTGAACAAAAAATAGGTATGTAAATAATGAAAAAATTGTTATTTTCCCTTAACATGATTGGCTGACGAAAGTAGAATATTCTCCGAATGATGGTCAAAAGGTACTTTGCTTGGGAATTTTCAAATTTTTATACGTAAGACTTAATAACAATGTATAGTAAAATAAATTATTAGATTTGCACTACCTTCATTATTCTAGAGCAATAACAATAGATAAGAATAATTTGTTATTGCCATAAAGAAGTAAAACTCTGTTAAGAAGTTTCTGAAAGGACTGAAAAATTCAAACTTAGTAACAGGGAATAAATTCTTAAAAGTGTAAATTTACTATTGTAGTAATGGAAGTGGTAAATATAATTCGAACTTATTATAAGGGTAAACTTTTTAAGTGGGAACTTCTTAACAGAGTTTTACTGTACCACAAATGCTCGTACTATGATCCAGGGAAAGAACATCTAGTCATGAAAGAAGGTGTTTATAATTTCAGTTCTTCCTCGAATTTCAGTAAGCCATAAGAAAAGGGTATTACAAAAATATGTTAAATATGCTGTCTTTGCGCCCCTTAGCAAAAGCCTAATTTTATATTTTGGTTTCAGACGCCCAATGCATTCCAAGCAGAATACAGTCTGTAGGATTGTAAAGTCTGCTGTATGCCTTCATAACTGGTTGATGAAGGGAAATGCCAACAACCAAAACAGGTACTGTCCTCTTGGCATGGCAGATGAAGATGATGCAGCCGGAGTCGTCATACCAGGTGCTTGGAGAGATGATGGTGCCCAAAATTATGCGATGCAAAACATACCCTTAGCTGCCAGAAACCAACGTGCTGTTAATGCAGTTGCAGTGCGAAATACGTTTGAACAGTATTTTTCAGCAGAAGGTGCTGTTCCGTGGCAGCAGAATATCCTGCCTAACATATAGGTAGCAAGCAGATACAAAAAAAATTGTTTTAAATTAAAACTATTGGTTTTTTTTACTCATTTTGAATACGCTGAGCAGAAAATTTCTCTAAGAAATAATAAACTTACATGTTACTTAGCGTGTTTCCATCTCGATGATGTTGCATAAAGTAATATTTCTTTAAATGAGTTATTTGGTTGTGACATAAGTAGTAAATTCTTTCAAAGGTGAGACTTATATACCTGAAATGGAAAATCGGTCAAAGTGTTAGTTGTACGAAATTAGATGTAATAATCTTAGAAGGTACATTGTAAAAATGTCTAAATTAAAAAATATGTTAGTCTTTGTATCACATTAATGAAAATTCCTTTTGTGTATTACTGCAGTGGCATACGATGTACAACCCTATGAACAAATTCTGTTTAAAGTTTAATCATGACTAATTGGAATAATAACAAAAAATTTTGTAAGTGACTTGTTTTATAACACTATATTATTTGGTGATAAAATGATGCAATATGAATACAATAAAAACAGGATAATAGCATCTGTAAATTTTAATCATCTAGACAACATCCTCCTCTCCTAATTCCACCAGCATGTTCATAATATTAGCCTGCAATGTTCTACGTTTCCTGTCTGGTAGGCGGTTCATTTCAATTGCCAGACTCATGCAAAACAGCTCGGACTGTGTGTATTCCTTTTCTGGTGGAGGTCGTGTTGCACGCAACTCGCTTAACACTTCCTGCCTGTAGTCCAATGTTCTTTTTTTCTTTGCTAAAACAAAAAATAAAAACAATAAAAAAAGTTGTAAACTTATTTACGTATCCTTTTATGAGAATATTACATTTTTCATAGAATTTCTTTGTAAGTACCACTAGTTCAAGCTGGGGCCTGTTGAAATGAAGGTGATCCTGAGCAGGCTGATGAACCACTGCCATCATCACCGATTATGTGCTGTTGTGAGGATTCTTCTGTCATTACTGCTGGCGAATCTAATGCTTCTTCCAGCATCTCCAATGTAATGCTGGATGATGTTCTAAAAAATTAAATAAGGAAATAACAGAAGGCTGTTAATACATTTTAAATTTTTTGGAGGTATACGTTTACAGTTACAATGTACACCATATTACTGGGTACGTACAGTATTCAATGCATTCAGCATTTGTAATTGCTTACAGCAAGCAAAACTCATTTATAATGCAAGGTATGTCATATTACGTGTTTATTTAAATATGGGTTGTATAAATACAAATGCCTAGCATATCACTGCAATTGACAAATGAAATGTGCCAAATAAATTACACAGAAATGCTTGATGCAAATAAAAAATATATAGCAAGAATATGGAGTCTCAATTATGTTTATCACTGCTATCCCAATTTTGATCTGCTTCTCCCTACAAGATATATAACTTGAATTTATGATCATAAAATGAGTTATTCATTCCAATAATAAATATTGCGTTTTATATTTCGGTTTTGAAAAATTTGAAAAGTACGACATGTGCATTAAATATCATTCTAGTAATTTCAACCTCATTAATTATGTCAGTAGTGAAACAATATTCAAAAATACTAAAACGCACACGTAGACAGATGTACAAGTACTTACAGGAAAATTACTTGTACAGCTCTAATTGTTTTAGTAGCCATTTCCCAACTTTTCATTGTTTATATTATTTAAAAATACAAATTGTCCACAGTTAAAACCAGTGGCAGATCATGGAGTGTAGGGGCAAATCACAACTGAAACCTTAAAAGTATATACGACCATTTCTTCACCAGCTATATGTTCTATATTAACATATTACGAGCACAAAAATGTCCTTTACACCCAGAAATTTAACTTTTTCAAGAGGAAGGAGGCCCCACATAAACACCCCTGGTTTGTGAGATAACAGTTTCACAGATAACAGCTCAACCCCCCTTTATTTAAGGTTTTATCAGCCGCCAGTTGTTTAAACATGTTATCATTCGCAGGAAAACATTATGTAATTAATGTAAAGCACAACGACGATAATAAAAAGCAGAAAACAACAGCACAATGAGAATTACTTCAGATTATGTAAACAGTAATTACAGTACAAACTGTGCCAATCATTTTATTTTCTGAAGAATATTAATATTTACCCTACACTCATAATAAAATATGAGCAAGTATGTGCCAATGAAATGACATCAAAGGGGGTTGGTGCTGTGGAGATGGGGAGGAGTCTGCTTGCCACTGGGCATTAGTTTAATTGTGAGTGTAAAACTTATTAAACTAATAGTTAAAATGATTAAATTATATTTCCATCGAAAAAACTACATTGAACATTGCAATACATGGTAATGGATTTGATTATAAAGTCTGCAATTTTCCAATTAACTTAACTACGTTTATGTTGTAAATGTGATAAGTTATTATTGGGTTTTAAACCTGATGCAATTTTGTTCATTGATAAATCTCGTAACACTACAGATGGTCATCCAGTTACATGGGTATGTACGTACCGTGGTATGTCCATTGTTGGACTTAAAAATTCCAACATCTGTAGGTAAGGCCATCTTGACTTCGTACCACCTGCATCCCCACTACGTGGTTTGTCTCTCTTTAACCTCCTGAATGTGTCGCGGAGGTTTTTCCACTTTGACCTGTATATGTCAACTGTAAAAATATAAATGTACAGCTTCAATTACAAGACTGAACCATTAAGTTCACACTAGACAATTTAACTTAAGTTCAGTGTGTTGGTGTTAGTAAATTGGAAGTTTACGTGTCCATGAAATATCATAAATGTGAGTTATGCACAGTTCTTCATTCATGTACATTATCTGATTACCACATTCCACAATTAATGAATTTAATCAATTAAGATCAAAGACGTTAGTATTTTTAAGCTATTATCATCAAAAATGCTTATTCATCTCCAACTGACACAAACTTCAAGTAGTGTTACGATTACCATATATCATTGACTGTCTTTATAAAAGTGTATATCCTTCAAATGTTAACTTAGTATTAGTCACACCTATCCTTAAAAACACACCATCCTGTCTTGCATTTATTAGACGTTTAAAATACTGTTAGGCCTACAACTAAAAAAATGCAGTTTGTCCATGTCAAGTTTTTTTTAAGTTCTATTTACTTAATCCATATTACTCTTTCAATAATATATATTTCATACAGATATTATATTAATTAAAACAAGCCTTGGATGGTGGAGAACAGAATGAAGATAAATGCACGTAAAACCAAGCTGGTGAGGTTTAGCAGGAAGAGAGTGGTGAGTAGACAAGTATACAGATAGGATGGACAGGAAATAGAGGAAGCCACAGAATACAGGCCCCTTAGTATGTAGGGGTTGTGATACAGGATAATATGAGGTAGACAAAGCAAGTGGACAGAGTGATTAAGAAGGGAAGAAGGCTTTAGGACTGCTCGGGAAGGTGTTGAAGAGAGTTAGTGGTGAAGTGAATGAAAAGTCATATTGAATGATGATTGGTAAAGTATTGGAATATGCTGCCGCAGAGTGAGATCCATACGTGGAGGTGGAGGTGCAAGAGATGGAGAAGGTGCAGAGAAGGGCAGCGATATTGGTGATGAATAAATGAAAAAGGCAGGGTCAGGTTGGTGAAGAAGAAAGGAACTTTAGGCGTAGCATGATGATTAAGGAATAGGGATGGAAACCATTGAGGGAAAGGAGGAAAATGGAAACATTAGTCAGGTTAAAGGTGATGAACAGGGAGGGGGAAGGGATATTTTAACATGCAAATTAACTAGGAGCACATTTATGGGTAAAGGTAGCAACAGTGAGAAAATTCAGAGGGTGTGGAGGAGAACAGAGCAGGGTAGGTGAGTTGCACTGCGGGAGAAGTTGGTGACTGTGAGGGGGGTTAGAAGGTTTACAAGGGGACTGGAGGATTGATGCTGGGGGGATGGCGAGGAGTCCGCTTGCGACCGGACATTAAACCAACTGTGAGTGAAAAAAGTTTTTATTTTTATTCAGTATTATTAATATTAAAAAATATGTCAATGCAACTTCCCATCTAGGGTCATCATAAGTTATCATTTGAGTGATTACTGGGTTTGGTTCCAAATAAATATAAGAGGTTAGTAAAATCTGTACTAGTTTATGGTATTAGAATACCAACCTAAGCCTATATTAACATCACTTGCCAAATCAATATTATAATAAGGATGGGCAACTGTCATTTCATATAACAGCTGATATAATTTAGACAAAACGGTTTCAATGTCAATTTTAATGTTATGAGGCTATGACATCAACATTAAACTATAAATGTATGTATTATTTCAACAAGATTACCACAAAATGTCAACTCTGGGTTTAGTGCTTAAAAATATAAACTACAAAATGAATGGTGGTCCACCAAGATCTGGTAATATATGTAACGAATACATTTTGCATACGTTTATTGCCTCAGTATTGCCCGAAAGGCTGATGTAGGCCTACAGACAGACAAGCATATGACAATTACTCAATGTAAATAAAACAATGTGTTGGCCACCATAGCATTCAGGATTATCCTCAGATTTTATGCAGCATGTAAATTTTTATACTGTGATCTGTAAGTTCACGAAGTAGTTATTTAGTGAAGTGTAAACACAAATTATTGAACATACACTGGTTGTTACTGCACAGTTTTTGGTGGCAAACAGCATCTCGTGCAAGCTAACAACCAGATAGTGTTTCTAAATTTCATGCACAATTTTATAAATAATGTTCCACACATTCATACAGTATCATTCATTTGTGATTAAAATACTTGCCTTGGACGCCCAAAATAGCAGTGATTTCTAGCCATGCCTTATTTTTTTCTGTCTGGTTGGAGTACTCCCGACTAGAAACGTCACACAGGCATTTCCTTTTCTCCACCTCTTCAATAAGAAGATCCTACCTCTTTTCAATTTTTCGACCCCATCAACCTTTTCCTAAACTCCCTCGCTCTTTTCACGTTAACCACATCCCTCTATAAGTAATTCCAATCCTTTACCATTCTTACCAACATAGTGTTTTTTTCTCTCTCTGTCCTTTTCCCCACCTTCTGTATCTTCCACTCCACTCATGATCTCCCCTTCCCCTTAATAAGCCTCTCTGTATCTTGTCACCCAGTTGTGCCAAATCACCCCCTTTCTCCACCTTAAACATCCTTACCAGCTGCTCCACTCTCCTCCTCTCCTGCAGTGTGCCCCACCCCAGTCCTCTTACCTTTATTGATGGTCCGAAATCCTAACTTAAACTTACTGCTCGACAAACCTAAGTGTAGCCCCGGGTAGGGGAGGTCAGAGCACTAGTGTGTCAAGGTCACCACATGAAAGCAGGAGAAGGGGATATAGAGATAACTAGTTCACATATGTCCCGGGGACACTTAGGTTTGTCGAGTAGTATGTAATGTAGCTTAATATAATGTATCCTAAAAATACAACATAACATAATAGAAGGTTTGAGGCTGTATATAGGCACTGTTAGTTAATTCTGTGTCATTTTCCTTTATTGCTTAAATTTATTGTAGTATTTTTCTCCACAAATTTCCTGGTCTTCAAAGCCCTGCCTGCTATCGAGTTTTTAGCATATAGGTTTAATTATTAGTTAATGTTTTATAATGAAAACTAAAATAATGTAATAGTTTTCTGAAATTGTTTCCTGCTATTTTCTCATAAGTAGCTACTATTAACATTTACCTTCATAAGTAGACCAACATAGACTGCAAAGCCAGGTGGTCTTCCAGTCCTTGCATTTCATTAATCGTCCCTTGAAAGGGTAATATTGCCACTAAAAATTGTTGGCACATACTTTGCAGGACACATATGCTCTTCCCTTTATGTTGTACTTGACTGTGCAAAATGGTCATGGCAAACAAATCAGTTCTGCTTAGGAGAGTTATATGGCATTACCCATCAAATTGCAACACCCCACAGCTTTCAAGCACTCTAATAACCTGAAAGTATCCATACAGCATATTTTAAAAAGAAATGCTGAGTAACTTCAACTGTTTATGATTAAAATAAAATGATTTAATTAGCAATAAGGACAAGACACAAACAAAGTATTGTAATTTCATAAAGAATATTGACAGTTGACACGATCTTTGATGATTTTGACTCATATCAAAACATCTGTACTAAGTTTTCTAGTGGTATAGTTAAAAAATCTTACTAGAATCGTAGGTTGGCCTACCATCAAATTATGCAAGAATGGCCTACTGTGCATGGCATCACTACATGATAAGCTTAGGAATGGGATATTGTTATGGGGTAATAGTAGCCATACTAAATGTTGTACTAATGCAAAAGAACAAAGTAAAACATTTTATGAACATGCAATATAATTAGCCGTGTACAACCATGTTTATAAAACTAAGAATTTTAACTGTAATTTATAAAAACTTATACTAACCCCTATTATAGAAGGAAAATCTTTCTGATTGATGTGCCAGATACAAGATTGTTTGTTTAGTACATTAAACCTTAAAGTAAGTAATGTCCGTAAATTGTTAAGTAAGTTTAGTTATGACACAAAATTTTTGCCATACATTTTTATTTACGTTGAAGATTTGTTGTTTTTTAATTAATGAATAATTTTGTCTGCATCATGTAAGTACTGAAACTGTTACAGTAATAGTGTATTTTTTGCTATTACTCTGGTGAGAACAGTCCCATTTATCTTCCAGATAAAATGACTGTGCAATATGAACATCAGCTACAGGGTGACCATAATATGGCTCCACTTTTCTACACACTGTTTTTACAACCTTCAAATTTCTTGCTCTCTCCACAGTGTATTTAGTTGCAGATTGAATGTAGTGAAAAATTTGTGCCTTTGAAAAGGATGCTGTGATAATTGATTGAAGTTGCACTTTTTCACTGTAGCAATCACACAGTTCAACAGCTGTGCTGATGTTTTACGTAAGTTTGTGGCACGTTTCAAAAGCATCTGTCGGCAGTGTCGAAGCGAGGGAGGGGGAAAGAAAAATTAAATCAAATACATTTACGTAGTTATGAAAGCTAAAACCCTGCCAGTAATACTGCTAAAATGGGGCCTCATTTCGCACCATTAAACTTAAAAAATTTTTGGGGTGAATTGAAATTAAAATCCTGGCTATGCTACTGTCAGTCGGTTAATTTCTTCTGCAGCTGGAATGTCGACATTGAAGAGCCTGGTCAGTTTTCGTTTTGTGTACTGACCCAATCCTTCAGTAATTTACATTACTTTCTTGACGCATAAAGCTTATGGCTTGACTTGACCATAGTTTCTGAACAGGAGAAACCCCAATCTGTACAACTGACTAATTCAGGGAGTTTAATTCATCTTCTGGAGAGACAAACCCTTCATCATCCACTTCTTCTTGTGGTTCAGTTAGTGTCATTTTTGATATTCTGTCAAAGTATTTAGTTCACACAAAGACATCACTGGAAACATCACTTTGAAACAGAGCCTTAAATGAGTACTAGTATCGCCAACCTGAACAAAGTCGGTTTTTTTTCTATTAGTCTTAAAGTATGTTGACGCCGGCTGAATGGCCAGCAGTGGGTTAAAGCTTACAACTGCGCAATGAAAGCATGTGTGCGACACCTGACTCACTCGACTATCCATAAGACACAGACTCTCACTAGTCTACTTTAAATGCAGCGTGTTTGTGAATTATATGTTTTTAGAGCAGCATGTGTCGTGCAAAAAGTGTTGTGTATTTTCTTGCAGATATCACCATGTTTTTTCATATAGACATTTTCAGGTAGGTCGCCACTCTGGCCTACCTAAATTTTTTTATACACCTTTGTTGTGGTGACGAATATTTAAATTATCTTTGTTATGTCTCATGCACAAGTCATTTATGTATTTTAAAACACATCTGGTACCATTTTAAGCTGTTGAACTAATATAAATAAGCACAGAGTTACTGACAGTTGAACACCATGGTTGCTCAATGAGGAAGTTGCAGCCACGTTTCTCATTGCAGTTTGTCGTCATCATCTGGCCATGTAATAGCTGTCCACGTCGCACATCAACGGTTGTGTAATGAATTAGTTTACAGTAATGTTTATCTTAGTATACCGGTTAATGTTTGCATCGCGCGCAATACCAGAAATCCCATGGCATAGCCAGTCTGCTTAGCTTAATAATGATTACCATATATTAGTACTTCCACATAGAAACCCCCGGGTGCCATCTTCGCCGCCCTGTAGCTAGGGACCCTTGAATCGTAAACCGTCCGGGCCTCCACATATATTATCTTGGCCGGAGGCCTGATATTTAAAATTGCACAAATTCAATCTACACAACACTAACACGATTTTCGCCACGTGGTCGCTTGTAACTAATTTATGACCAACCGATTTGTAAACCACGTGCATGGTCCATAGTCGCAATTGTGTTTCGAATGTTCATGTTAGCAGTATCGTCATTATCCTTTATCCATTCGCATGTGTGAGGAGGAGCATTTTAGCAAGTTGGCATCGAGGAGGTACGAACATCGGTACTATTGACTCCGCTTGATTCTGAGCCTTACAGCTCCCTCGCGGGTATGAGATTGGCTACCCTGCTGGAAGTTAATTAGGAAAACCATCATCATTGTTCATAAGCTGTGTTCATTCCAAGTAAACACACAGTCCCATCCTAGCGGCCACAAGGACCCTTGCTGTTAAAAGAATTGCATTATCAAGTGCTGCAGCGTTGATCATCCTACTGCTATCATTTTACAATTACATAATAAATACAATAAAATTCATAACCACGTAAAGTAGATGCTACCGTTATTCAACCACTGTTAACCTCTGTGCATCTGGTAAATAACGCCAGGCATGTTTTAGGTACCTACTGTAATTTCGTATTCATAATAAATCACTTTGTATTGACAACCAGCATTCATATCATTGAGTACACCCTGAGGTTATGGGGCACATGTAAACGTTTGACGTACTGGAGGCCAACAGCCAGTGTAACATCACAGTCACGTAATGGGAGGGATTATTTTAGCACACCGAAATTATAACCACCCCCTGAGCTTCATCAAGAGTCTCAAAACTGTAATATGAAGGAGAGTATTACTGGCGCCCTTACCATTACCCAGTCAAAGTACAATTACCATCGCCATATCCCGACCCAACAGCGTCAATATCTTTTTTTTGTTGACATGCAAATAGTCATCACACATCATTTTCCTGTTGCCCCAATCAGAAGACAATTTTAAAGTCAGAGTCCTTTTCACAAAATTTTGCACAGAGGTTATACTTTGGTACCACCACTATGGTGAACTGCTTGCATGTTGACAACTGAACTATGAATTCATGTGCACCCTTTTAAATGGTAGGCGAAACACACAAAATAATGTGGATGGTATCAGATTGTTCTTGAGGGTTGTTACACTGGAGAAATATCTGACAGTAGTCTCACATTGTTATACAAGGTTCTATTACTCTCTGGATTACAGTATCTCGATGGTAGTATGCCTGTCCTTACAAATACAGTTCCATAACATTCCGTAAATATCTGGATGGATCCATTTTGTTCTTGAAGTTTCTATTCCACTCTAGAAATATCCGGTCATGGTTCCACATTATTTAAAAGGTTCTGTTACTCTCTGAAATTATCTGGATGGTAGTAGGCCTGTCCTTACAAATACAGTTTCATGGTTCCATATTATTCTTGAAGGTTCTGTTGCATTCTACAAATATCCGGTCATGGTTTCACATTATTTAAACGGTTCTGTTACTCTCTGGAATTATGTGGGTTGTTTCATATTAGGTATTTAATCATTTGTAATGATAATTTTTGACAGGGATCAATAATGTGGTTACATCGCTAATGCCACTGGATCCGATTTTGTTAGATACAGGCTTTTGAAAGAATACATTATCTCTATGCACTGAATCGCAAGTTAACATGCAGATAATAAGAGTGTATATTTACTTTATACACTCGGCTGCATAACACACTTCTTTTCCTTGAGAGCTACCTTGGCTATTCTTACTCTTTCCTCAACCTTAAACAGATCTTGATTAAGTCTTCTGCATCTAGTTCTGATTAGCAACTGAGAAATCAACTGTACCAACTTTTCTGCCAACCTGCTCCCATGCTGAGAACAATGCAGCCATGCAGTATCTTCGCCTATACTTAGTTACACTTCTGTATAACTTTTCAAAGAAGGTATATGTAGGTTGGGAGCCACATTGCTCATGAAAATATCCCTAGCTCAAATAACTGACTGTGTTAGTTTGACTTATGCCGGAAAAAGAGCAGGTCTGTCAGGGTCCCACTCCCTGCGTTGGGTATACAGATGTTGTGGACCCAATTCAACAGCTTTAAGATCATTCTCACAGGATCTGCAGTTCTCTGTAAGTATCTTTCTGCCTAAGTAACCAGCAACATATGTAGGGCTCTGAGAACAAAGGTCATCCAAACTGTGTCCTATCACATCATCTTCGGGTATATTCAGTTCGTATTCTGCTTCTAAACTGGTAAGACTAGGCTCCCTACTTGAGACATCTGCTTCCTGATGCTGCTCCCCCACATCACGCATGTCAACGCCCCATTCTTCCCCACTCTGCGAAATAAAGCTCCGTAAATCACACAAGAGTGTTTGTATCTGCCTCACAATTGGAGCCTTGACCGTGGGTACCAGATAAGCTAGTAATAACTGATGCCTTCATAGCAGCAATGAAATGTGCAGATGTGGGATTGTCATTTGTGCCTCCTTGCTGACATATAACTCCAAACAAATTTTCAAATGAATCCTGGTCGAACCATCTTAAATTCCGAAATTTGAAACCATGATATGTTTTCACGTCTTCCCATAACAGTTCGAATGCCCTCAGTTTCAATATAACTCTTTTGAGCAACTGGGTTACTAATAACATGTGTCTTTTTTTTATTCCACACAACAAATTTCATTGTTTTCAGGTTTTCTGACATTTCTTGCCAAAATTTAACATATTATTTCACCCTGGATGTAAAATTATTCCATTATTCTTCTTAGCTTGCTTTTTGTCTGAAGGCTTCGCAGGTCCATTTGTTGCGTCAAAAAGTAAATCCAGATATGCAATAACATCTGCAGTATCACTTGCACCAACAATTCCCAAAGGTACTTCTTCGTTAGTATAAATAGAGTTGGTTCTAAGAGCTGCACTTGTTTAAGAATAATTGTTTGAGCAGCACACTTAACTTTCATTTTACCCATTCCTTTGGGATTTATGTGGTTTCTGCTTAAGTGGTGCACATTTCACAATAGGTGTTGTTCGTCTATGTGCCACAACTGTTGTATGTTACCCCATCTGGCCTCCTTACCATACCATTCTAAAAATTCAAAGTTCATGAAGCTATTTCTGAAACACTTAAACAAATGAGGAATATAAAAAAATTATATATATCTTAGAACAGTTGATGAAAAAAATGGTTCTGCCTTTCCCTCACTGCCTTGACATTCAGATTTCAACTGGTTAACAGCACCACGGTTTGTAGGCCCTTGATCACACACAGTGGCAGCTACAACAAATCCAGCAGCTTGAAAAGCTTCCACTACCTGCACAATCAACGTCTTCAATTTGTTTGCTTTTCTCGTGTTCTTTGCAAAAAAGAATGCAGGCTGCTTATAGCTTTTAGCAACACCTTGGATTATGAAGACAAGTGCATGATCAGCAATGGCACTTGTCCTATCACCATCTCCAAAATCTTCAAAACCTTCAACTTGCCCTGTGACCTCATCATACAAAAGTCTCTTCCTTAAGCTAACTTCATCAAAAATAGCAGTGAGAACCTTATCATGTGGATGAAATTCTGCCACCCAGTCCTTTAACTGATTGATCAGAACGTGATTTACTCCACATTTGATAGGCACTTTATGAAGCAGCCTTTGCAGTGTTCTCAATGATGGAAGGGTGAGAAAGTGGCACAAGTGACGGTAAGCACGAGGGCTGCGCTTGCAAATAGATACAGTAATGAGCTTCTCTTCAAGTCCCCACCGCTTGCCATTTCCTTTTCTTTTACTATTTCGCAAGTCTGCCTTAATTAAGAAGGTGAAAAAGTGTCGGCTGTACCATTGATTCTAGCAGCATTTTTAAATTCTGACATTTTAAAAGTGCCTTTAAATGGTCAGCTTCTTGTTGAAGTGCCTGAACCTTTTTTGTGACTTTATGGAGTTAGCTGCATAACTTTCTCTTCACAGGAGTGGTTTTCACACTTATGCAGCCCAATTTCTGCAATGTCATTTTATTTGTTATGCGCTGTGATGGTTTATGCATGTTAGAGACTGTCCTTTCTTACAGCTGGCCATGGAAAATATCATCTGAAAAAATATAGAGCACAGTAAAAAAACACAAGAGAAAGTAGTAGTATACAAGTAGCTCATACAATGGGGATATTACTCAGAAAAACAGTTACTGTACTAATATTTACACGATTATTTCAAATTATTTTCACACCAAATCTGACCAAAGTAATATTTCCATGAGCACTAATTTTCATATTGTTCAGCTTTAGAGAATTGTTTACTTTCAAATGCCACCATGAATACTGAAAAAACTTTCTCACTGGTCAACATGTTTACGAAGTATTTGGATATGTTTTAATTAGCTGCCAACTGCTAGTCATTGTTGTTTGTATTGAAATTTTACCATGACTAAATTAAATTAAAAGCAAATTCAGGAAATTTACCCCATAGTTATAACAGTCTAGTGATCAAGCATTTTGGTTATGCAAACCAAAATATTAATACAGCAACAAATTTGTCTATTAAAAATTAATTTCCTCCCCATCATTACTTTTATCCAGCTAATTTGTACATTTCTTTTAAGACACCAGGAGGGTGACAGTGCTGTGATCTTTTGGTAGCAGAAAACAAGACATGTCAAGATATTGGGAGGGTCAAGTTTACACTATACCATATAATACATACAAAAATGTGACAAAATTACAAAAAATATCAAACATTCATGTAAAAGAGAAAGCAGTAGTATAAAAATTCTAAATTATTGTCAGTTGGAGTTTGTGTTATGGCACATGTCTGCTTTCTTCATAGTTTCCACATGAAAGTCAGAGAAAAAAAACAGAACAGTAACACTGAACAAATATCTTAAGGTGGCATTTTAGATAAGTAAATGCTTAAAGGATCAGTTGAACTTCACAGGTTTTTGGAAGCAGATATTGGAAAACTACAAAGTAGCAATCCTAGATAATGTTATTTGCCAATTCAAAGAGAGAAAATATTGCGAAAACATAATTTTTCTTGAGCATCACTTCTTACACCACAATTATGTATGTGTTGGACATTACGCCGTCAGGAATTGCACATCAGAAATATGCTGCTCGTAAAAAATTTATGCTCAAAAATTAATTTTTGCATATTGCTTTTGAGTATCCTATCATTTAAAATTAATGCATTTACTTTAAGTTTATGTACCACACAGCCTTAAATAAAATTCTACACAATTACAGATCCATACAAATATTTATCAACTGAATCGAAATTAATTAAGAATTAGGATATCTAGAGATGTTCGAGTTGAGTTTTCTGCCTTAGAATCGAGTCAAGCTGAGTTTAGCAATTTCCACTTCGAGTCGAGCTGAGTTCGAGCCATAAAACTTTTTTAACTGTAAAATCATTTGACAAAAAGAATCCTTACAGTAGCCATTATATCACGTGTAGCACCTGGCCGTGGTACTACATAAAAAGAAATAAGAATTAAACTAATATTTGAATAAAAGAATAAGGTTTTAATATTTGAGTTTAATATGTATTAAGCAAAAGCAAATACAAGCCTTAAGTGTGACTCGACCTACGTTCACTGGGAGAAGCTGAGTTCCCTAATAATAATAATAAACTCAATATGAACAGATTCATAACTAATCATGTAGAGTAGCGAGTCAGATAGCAGGACACACAGGAGTTCCTTCTCAGGCAGCTCGATGTATGAAGTCTCGTAAGTCTCTCTGCGGAATGATGATGTCTTCAAGATGGCTGCCTCCATATATACTGAGTTTAGTGTGGTGCTTGGAATAACTGGATCTCTCCCTCCACTCTCTGGGTGTTGGCAATAGTTACCAAGCGGACATACTCCTCTACACCCCTTGCCATCAACTTGACCGCACGATTCAGTATTCTTTGTACCGGACTGATATTACTGGTTTTTACTGACTTGGTGACGAGGCAGTACATGTTGAACAAACAGGATAGACCACATGGAAATACTGGTCTTGCGAGGGCTAGTCATGCGGCCAGAGTCTGACAAACAATTCTATAGTAAACTTGTACCGGATGTGTAACTACCGGTCAGCCTCGATAACATGTATGCAAGGCGAACTGATTTCTGATGCAATGTCCGAACTGAGTTGTGGGCACTACAACCACCCTCTTCCACCTAGACTAGGTCTCTCTAGTCCGAAGATCATTGGTTCGATGCTAGGAAAGTTCTTTAGAAATGCTAACTTTATTGTACTGTAGTATATGCAAATGCAATAACGTTTTGTATCTTCTCCTGCGATCGATGGGAAGTGACCGCTGGCACGGCGATAGCGTCTTGCTAACGGATATGCTCTTTCCGGTCGCGTTGAAATTGCTCGCTGCGCAGTGCGCAACGTCGTCTGGGTTTCTTGAAGCGTATGAATCTGTTCTACGCTCAAGAAATGTAAAATACATTCTACTAACAGACTGAACTTACTTTAATGTTACGTTAAATTCATCGAAACTAAATTAAAATATTTCAAAGAAATACACATGTCAGCTTTTACCTTGTGAATTCACATAACTCAATCCAGAATACACTATTGGAAATCTGAAACAAACCAATACATCTTAAATACCTGACATAATACACTTTAAACAATTCATAATATACACATAAAACATTTTAAATTCTCTTGTGATAAATATGATAAAAAGTTCAATCTCTCTCAGTGGTTTCATTTTATAGGAAATGTCTTTGACGTGTGCAATTCTCTCTGTTGTAGCTTTATATTTCTCATGCAGTGTACATTGTGATTATTTCTTTTACGTGTTACTATTTTATTTCATAACTTACTTAACATTAAACATTAAAATATTTACTCTTGTCATCATGCAAACAGTTTACAATTACTTGAATATGTAAGCAATAAACAACTTGAATATTTAACATATTTAACATATTGTTATTTTGATAAATCAACTTGTGATTCATTGAATATATATATTATTAGATATATTATATATTTGGATTATTTAGACCTTTCATATGAACATATATATTTCTTACGTGAGTGATATTTACTCTTTCTTTCCTTCTTGTTATCCTTTAGACTTTGCAAATTTTCTTTTTATTTATTTATTTAAACATGCACTTTTCTCTGCTCTTAAACACTTTTCACACAACACTTATTGTAAAGGTACTCCCTTATTCGTTGCTTCTGATGACTGCATTACGACTAAAACAAGTCGTAACAACGGATTGGTTACGGTTCGTTGCAACTGAAACACTGGATGCTGGAACGGGCTGCTGGGCTCTGCTCTGGTTCTTGGACAGCTCGATGTCCTCAGGTCGACTCATGGACGAAACATCATGGTCTGCCATCAGCTTGCGTTGATTAGCCTCCTTCCTCTGTAGACGTTTTTTACTAGGGATATCACCTGTCGTCTCAGACAGAATAGGACGAGTATGACGATTCCAAGTCCCATAATTATAGCTAAGGATGACATCTCTTTCCTTCCTTGTAGTTCTGCAATCTTATTGTCTTTTAATTGTTTTACTTGTGACATCAAGTGTTATAAATCAACTTTTGTTACATAATTAACATGACTTGTGTTTATTTGAAATTCTACTTCTGCTGTTTCAATCTCATTACTTTCTTCTACCGTTAACAAAGACTTTAATCTGGCAACTTAACATCTTGGAAATTATATTTTACTTGAGTTACTTTGTTACTATGTGAGAGTAGTTGAATTTGATCATTCAAAATTATACAATTGCTTACCTGAGAATTCCGTCCTTGTGCCTGTATCTATTCATCTACTAATTTAGTACAGTTTTCTTTACCTGAACAAACTTTAGTTATTTCCCTTTTTTTCTGATATTGAATATAACCAACTATTTCCATCAATTGACCTAATAAACACTGGGGTCATTCCATGGAAAATCACCCAAGGGTGGTTGCTGACCCATTTTGAAAAAATTTTAAATTTTGTCACACATAATGTACATATTTCAACAGTTCAAACCCAAAGTTATTGATTTTTATCTGCCCTCATTTTGATTTTACAGAACAAAATGGCCGGTACCGTGTACCAATATTTACATTTTCAAGGGTTTTTGTATTGTTTAATATCTTGATATCCATAAAAGATACAAAGTCATGTGTTATCTCATTGCAAAGAGGAGACTGAGGGCTATTAATAATGCTAGTAAAAATAAACAGAATGATGTTGTTATGTCTTCATATATAGATATAAAAGCTGACCTTGAAACTGACTATTTTTTAATTTTCAACTGCTCCTACTTTCTTTCCAAATTCAAAAAACACAATGAAATCTTGAGGCAAGTAAGTCTACATGGAGTACTTCGCAATGATATATTGTCAAAAGAAGTTACTCCATCCCTTCTGGGTGAAAAAAATTAGTAAAGTCAGTGTTTTTGGGAAAAATCAATTTTTCGAGGAGCTGTAAAAAAAAGG
>PNEQ01003287.1:6496-26066 GCA_003012365.1 Medauroidea extradentata
CCAGCGCCCAGCACAAACTCCTACAACTAACGAACGACCGCCTCGGGCCAGCGCCCGGCAGAAACTCCCTACAACTAACAACCCCCTCGGGCCAACGCCCGGCACAAACTGCTACAACTCACCACCGACTCGGGCCAGCGCCCGGCCCAAACTGTCCTATAACACGCGACCGTCTCGGGCCAGCGCCCGGCCTCAACTGTCCTCTCACGGCAACGGACATGGCAACAAATAGCGCACACGGCGGAGTGATACAACAGTATCCAAAATTTAACAAAACCCGCAAAATGACACTTAAACACATAACAAAGGATTCCAAAATTTCCGTTAATAGGTCTTACATTGAAATAAAATTGTTTATCCACACAAATATAGTAATTAGGGACAAAAGGTGCGCAACAGCGGAACTACTTTCGCGGCGCAATACCCTAAGCAACCCCCTGTGATGGCTGACCTACGTGCGTCAATAACCTACGTCATGGAGAGAATTCCATGAAGCAAGCGATCAACCACAACGTCGGCGCCAGAAATCCTACAGCCTGGAGAAGCTTGCAACACAAAAAGTTACTCACTTCACCAGGGAAAATTTAATAATATGCTAAAATTGCCAAAACTCAAAAATTGGTCAAAATACAAGAAAAAGTTATAACAACAAAAATAATTAAAATTTTACTGTGGTCAATTTGAAACCAAACAAGCCAGGAAAATAATCAAATGACTTTACTTTAAAACTCCTCGACTATATTTATATTTAAATTTTGAAAAGATGAATTTAAATTAACATGTCCCCAATTACTAGGTTATTGAATTCTGTTGTATCATACCGGACACCTGACAAACTCACCCTGAAAATGGCATATAGCCTGTTAAGAAATATTTACATAATATAAATTTAAATAAAAAAATAAAAACACCCTTTAAAGATTTAACCAAGATGGGGAAGTGGCTGAACACTTCACAACATGTAAACCATAGACACGGCGTAGGCTATTTGTTTCCTTTCTGATTTCATCGATATGGCTTGCATCACATTGAATGCAATTTCACGGCCATTTAGTTAAAATATTCTGCTGCGTAATCTGCAATAATCACTGTAAGTTGTATTTAGGCACAAATTGATATAGCAGATGTTGTTGCTACAAGAATTAGCAGCATTTAACGAAAGTTTCGAAGATAAAACATCTCGGGCTCTAAATAAAAATTATTTAAAGATGTGGTTTTCCTATTGTTTGAATGAAATTAGTTGTTGACGTTTTAGATTCGGCCGTTTTGACTGCTTTGTATGTACGCTATTAAGGTTATGTTTTCATGGTCCACTAGCCAATGTGTGTGGTTAGTATCAAATAAAATCTTTGAATGTTTATAATAACGTAAATGCGACACCATCTTCAACTTTTGGCCAAATAACAATTTTTAAGATGGCTTATAACCATCAGAAAATTGTAGTAATTTTTTCGAAGTTCGAAGTAAAAATTTTATTTCGAATATGATATCGAATAATGAAAGTATTCGATTCTGCTTCGAAATTTCGAAGCTTCGCCCACCCCTACTCATTTCTACGTTTCTTATCATAAAGTATGAGTGCATGTGGTATATGGATGTGTCTTACCATTACATAATTTTCTTCTTAGAATAGAAATTGATTTATCTTATCAGTGACTTAAGACTACTGTAGTTACATTTTGTATGCTACTATATGAAATGGTGTTAGTTTTGTGTTCTTCCATGTAGTTCAGTTTGGAATGTCTGATGCCACATCATAATTTATGTGGAAAGTGGTGGAGTTCAAAGTACGAGGGCGGTGTGGATTTGTGTAGGTGCGGAGATCCGGTCGGTCTGCACGGAGGCAGGCATGTTTGCCATCCGAGCTCGCAGGAAGGTGGCTACGGAGAAGGACTTCCTCGAGGCTGTCAACAAAGTGATCAAATCATACGCTAAGTTCTCTGCCACACCTCGATACATGACTTACAACTAAGTGTATTTGTCTCAACCTTTATTAATAAAATTGCGTGCTGTTTAATTTTCACTTGTTTTTTCCCCCTCATTAAAGAAGAGAAAATTTATTTATTTGACAACACACCTTTATTACCACTTCAAAATTTTTTACAGAAACATTTTTTGTGCTAGATTGTGTTTGGCATGGTTTAGCCTGCAGTTAAATACGTAATACTCTTTCTCTGCTAAACATTAATTCTTAATCTTTGCACGACTTAAATGTGCCAAAACTTAGCATTCAAAACATTTTTGCTTTACAGTGGAACCTCATTAAGACGTGTATGAAGTAAGTAGAGAATACTGCTGTAATGAGAGTATTCTTATGCACTGTCAATTACCATATAAAATACATTAATTAATAACAGCAGTATATATGCGGACTGACATGTAAACAATTTGTGGTGCGCTCTCAGACTTTACATCTGAAGTAAATACCAAGAGTTGCGAGGAAATATCAATTATGCACAACATCACGAATATAAACTGCTGGCATGCTCTTGATTGTACCTCGTAAACATAAGTATTAACAACAAGCGGTAATCAATAACTGTGTGATAATTCGACTTTGACTACTACATCACAGTTAGTAATAAAAACTGTGTGATTATAAAACCTTTCGCTTGGTTAAGCACAACCATTTTCTTCAGCCAATCATATCACTCTACTTTGGTCATGTGCTTCTTCGCTCTGGTAAAGGCAAAGCTAGCAGAGCAACCAGACTGTCATTTGATATGTTTTCGGATGAAGTTATTCTCTTAAAATGAGAATTTGTTTCATTTGTTCATACACAAAGAAGTCTCTATGCACAATAATAATTTAAGAGAGCTGGTGTTTATAAGAATAGATAAATAAAGTGTATAGTTCCATAGTTTAAACGTGTGCATTACAGTAGTTTCACGTGTGATAAAAACAGACACAAATTGCATAATCGCCACGGCACCGTGGTCATTATTAATGTTTCGTCTACAAAGGTTAGCTTAATTTTACAGTTGGATTGTCTTTGTTATTTTACTGCTATGGAATCGTGAACGTATTTTAAATCAGATTTTATACTGTAGTTATTTTTCTTGCTTTTTTTTTATCTTAGTGGTCTCACAAATGTTTTTAATCAATTATAATCAAAATTTTTTCGCATAATTTTATTGTGACGTTTTAGCATTATTTTGTAGCTCGTGAACATATTTTAAATATGTTTTTAATGTTATTTTCTATGCATTATTTTATTACTGCGGTTGCGCGAACATATTTTAATAAGTTTTTACAGTGATATTCATTGCATAAACTTATAGTGGAAATAGGCCTGGGGGTGGCGACAACGTGTGCCGCCTGAGGCAAACAATAGATATGTTTATGTACAGTAGGACAATAGGGACATGGCAGGGGTTATCACAACTATCCGGTTGGAGATAATTATGATGGTCGATGGCAGGCCAGTTGTGGTAAGGGAGCCGCAATGTTGTATTTACTGCTTTTTTTTTGTTGTTTTTCATTATACTCGTTGCACACAGTTTTATTGGTTACCAAAAATACTTCGGCGCGCTGAACAGAGTGAACGAGATATAGGTAAATATTTTCTGAAAATCCCCCGAAATGTTTTAAAAAAAATTAATTTACTAGCTAACCACTGTAAAAAATAAGTGTTAAACTACGTTGCGTGAAGTTTTACACGCAAGTTTCCAGAAATGAAATTTGGGCTACACGTTCCTACTGAAAAATCATAAAATTCATATGCAGCTTTAAAAAAAAAAAGTGCAAGTTAAATAACATCAGACCCCCCGATTTTACAAACCCTGGATTTTTAACGAAGGTAGCGATTCTACGAATACAATCTCAGGAACCCTAAAAAAATCACAAAATTCTATGACAAAAAAAAGTTGTAAGGACTTACGTTAACATTGATTAAAACATATGTATGTTTTTCTAATTCACGACATTTAAATATGAATTGTAGAGTTGCATTTATTACATAGTAAGTCGCAATATTAAAAATAAAACAAAAATGGTGAAAATTAGTTAAAAAATGTGGCAGTGACAGTTTGAAAACCACGCTGCGGCGCCACCGCCTGTGTCAAGCCGTCCGGCCTGTCTCCATCAACTACGACGTATTAGGATCTATATTGAGGTCGTACTATAGCCGCCAAGTTCCAGCGCATGCGCATATGCTCATTTAATTACAGTATAGTACAGCCTTCTCCTAGGCTGTTTCACGACGTCTTATATATCTCTTACCTCGGGCTGAATGTGTTTACATTTTTACACGAACTCTATAAATAATAGCGTGAAATTATTATTTCTTTATTGGGCTAGCACCATACGTACTTAAAACAATGAACTTGGCGCATAGTTTGCTTAAACAATGCATTACTGCATGTCGAAAAAGTGAATTTCACAAGTGGGCACTATAATAGCGCTACCTATTAGCAACATGCTGAAACATTTTTCTTCACTATAGGTATGTCGAACTTGGAAAATATATAGACGTTCATGTATTATGTAATTCCGAAATTCCTAATTTATTTTTACTTAATATACTGGCTGTGAAAGCGATTAATTGCAACCACATATACACGTAATTCTCAACGATTTTAGGTAAGAATGTCACAAATTGGCGTTTTTGTAACACTGAACGTCGGTATATGCTACGGTGCCGCTATCTATCTTCCATCTTGTGAACGTTCATACAGTTGCGCTATCTGTCCGCTCTGCACGCTGTACTTATATCTATGTACATTCGTGTACAATTCATCAAACGTCGAAGGATTGTTTTGACGTTAAGTTATATAAAACTGCGCAATGAATAAATACATCTACTTTTTCCTTCTTTCTTTGGTGAATAATTTACAAGGGCATTGTGCTAATAACGAATGCCTACTTATTTTTCCGTTAAATGCTACGCAAATCGGGCTATTCGCTTGTGAAAAGGCACTCTGCAGCTCGGTTTTCTCATTTTTTTTAGGAAAAGGGTTGGTCATATCTATTGTTTAGCGGTGTTCTGTAAATCGTAAGACGTCTGCCTATTGATATAAATTTATATTTCAACTATCACTTGAGTTATTTTTTGCGTTAAATGCTACGGAAATCGGGCTATTCGCTCGAGAGAAGACACTCGGAATCTCGATTTTCTCATTTTTTAGGACAAGGGTTGGTCATATACATTGTTTAGGAATGGTTTTTTGATCGTAAGACGTCTGCCTATTGATATAAATTTATATTTCAACTATCACTTGCTTTATTTTTCCGTTAAATGCTACGGAAGTCGGGCTATTCGTTCGAGAAAAGACACTCGGAATATTGATTTTCTCATTGTTAGGGGACAGGTGTAGGTCATATCTACTGCTCAACAGTGTGACGTCTGGCTACTGATATCAAGTTACAGTATCCCATTAATTAATTTCCCGCAAAACGCTATGGAAGCCGGGGCACGACTAGACACACTGAAGAAAAAAAAATTTACGTTAAGGTCCGGAAAAGGGGGAGGGGGGTTTGTAGTGATTTTACGAATGTGATGAGTGGAACCGTGAGTACTCGTAAAATCAGGGGTCAGGTGTACATAACTTTAAGAATGTGTAAATGCACACTTCAATGCAGTGTTATTTCTTCAGTTGGCACAGTGTTTTAATGGCACTATCATTGTTAAAATGCGTACATGTCTACGTACAGTAGAGTCTCGTTATAGCGGAATGTCATGGTTCTGGGTTCGAACTTCGCTATAGCCCATGTCTTCACTTCATCTGAATTTGGCAGATTCTGACCTCTGAACCAAAAAATTGTATTAGAATAATAATATATGTAATATTATTTAATTACAAAGTAGAGCGTTATTTTAAGGAAATATTGGTTTATTTTAACAGGTAAGTATGCGCTGGTTACAATAATATCCAACAAGTATGGGTGCAACTTTTCGCTAAGTCAAAACGAGCCCAAAACTCCGCCGCGTCATGTAAGTATGGCTATCAATCGCTGGACCGCCTCAACGGTGTCTCGCCCGTGCGTGCGCGCGGATAGATTGCACGCTCCGGCAGAGTTATCATGAGTATACTGCCGGCCGCTGCAGTCCACTGTTATCAGTTTGACGAGTGTAGCCATTTATTTATTTGATAATTGTATGTGCCCTTTCACCCTGTGGCAGGCGTTGAATAATTTGTGCGCTTGCCCGAGACATACAAAAATCAGCTTGGACGGGTGAATGTAATTGTTCACTTGTCCGTTGGGCAGTGTTATTTTCCAGCAAAAATAAGCGACGCCAACATTAGTAGTTGCTTTATTTTCACGCACTAGTCATGAACTCTGTTTAGCGGTGGCACAAAGTTAAGTTCAAGGCCAATTAGTAGTAACAGACGTGGGCGCACGTGTACACATTGACTTTGAGTAAAGTTAAAAGTTTGTGATTTTATTCTGGCAGTGTGCCGACAGAAAACATGTCTGACCTATGTGAGCGCTACCAAATCTAGATAGTTCGCTGAAAAGCAGTGCTAAAGCTAGACATGCTCGTTTTCACACAGAGCCCACCACCAGTGATTTTTTTTAACTTTTTATTTTTCTTTCTTTCCCTTCAGCTGTCCAAACAGACTCGTTTCAAGACAAAAAAAGGTAACTTACTCTTGTTCCCACGTTATTCCTGACGGTGTGTACGATACTTTAACAATGCAACAGCCAGCCCGCAAGGATTTATTACTTCTCGCTTAAGTTTATGGGACGTTTAGTGTGTTAAATTATAATTTATAATTAGTGTACAGTAAATGTTGAAATAGCCACTAAACTAAATGATAAAAACACGTACGGCCGACTGTGTGAGCATGAAGGTGAATCAGAACAGCAAATGCACTGGCACAGGAGACGGTAACCCCAATGCGTTCTCTCATCCACCGTCCTTGCTGCTTATCTAAAAAAGCTGATCTACGGAGTAAAATATGAGCTGTAGCAAGCTAAGCAGAGATAAGCACGAGTAGTTGTGAGTGAGTGCTCTCCCAGAGGCATTTCTTCTGTATGCGTGGTGTGTGAGACTCTGGTATAGCAGACGGGCGGCAATTATTCTTGGTGAAGAAACAGCATATGTCCGCAGTTATTCAGTCAGAACACGCAGTTTTTATTCCAAATAGCCGTGTCGTCACCGGAGCCGTCCTCTTTTTATCTCCCCCCTCCCCCCACCATGGTCATGTGTTGTTGGCTGGCTGTGGTTTTTTTCGCCGAGGTTCTAGGCGCTCTCCTAGATAATTTATTTTTAGGGTACTTTCGCATTTTATCGCTGTTCCTTCGCATTTGCTAAGATTCCAGGCCTCTAATTATAGCTGAAATTTAATGAACGTACAGTATTTTAAATAATCTTTCCTGCTTACAATGTTAACTTTTTCCATTTTATTCCTTCAATATTATTAACAAATTTTTTTGGCGGGCACTGTGGATACTGTTGTAGTTGCGTTGTTATAGCAGCTGATGTCGTAATTGCGGGGCTCGACTGTATGCATATCAAAATCCAAAGTCGTAATCAATTAATAAAATCAGAAAAGCAAGCTACATGCGGTTGACAGCACAATTCTATTTTTAGAACAACACGCGCTTATGTTTGGGTAGGGAAGCGAGATGTCCAGGGCAGAAGCATGACTCACGTGACAGTGCCACCGGGTTCTCTCAGAGGGGGGTGGGGTGGTGGTTCGAGGGGTGGAGGTAATCTGTACATCTGGCTGTCAAGATAACAAATACCTACTCACTTCACAAGGTCACATACATCGCCGCAAGCCTGCTTCACATGGTCACGTATCTTGTTGCAAGCCTGCTTCACATGACTCACCATACATGCTTCTACTCATAAAATTCACTATTTTCATGGAATTTTTTGTGATTTTTTGACAGTTCCTCAAAAAGACTTCGCTATAACCGTGTTTTCGCTATTTCTGTGTTCGCAATGACGTGATTCTACCGTAGTTGTAAAGAGCAATTTTACAGCTATAATAATTAAATAAATTTGTTTTTTATCTTACTAGAAAAAAACAAATTGTAGTAATTTATCGTAATGAATTTTTTGCATTACCTTTATTGTTTAAACGCTATCATAGTTAGATCTGAAATGTTACGAGGAATAATTTCACAGCTACAATAATTGTATAATTTTTCATTTACATCTCTAGAAGGAAAAAAGGGAATGAGAGTGAACTTACCAGGTCATGTCTGTAAAATTTTCAAATTCTCCTCATTATTCGTAAATTAATCTAGGATTATAATATTATAAACGCAGTATCATACCGCCAAATATTCAAGCTTACATTTGAAATAAATGTAAATCTTCATTAACTATGTTTTAAATACTTAGGTTCGAAAACTGAAAACATAGATGCATTATCTCGTGATTTTTCGGATAATTAATGTGACTATTAAAGATTATATTATTACAAATGAAACAGGTTTTGTGCTTCTTGATGGGATTAAAACTGTTAAAATGGTCAGGTTTATATTTTTTCGCAATAGGTTTACATTTTTGTGACTCAACGTGACCTCTACAGTTAACAGACTTTGGAATGTGATTCGTGCAAGGAGAGCTCAAGCACTAACTATGAAACATACAGCACAGGAAAATTAGATGCCTTCGTCACTTCCATTGTTTGCGATTGCTTGAGATGATCTCAAGGAGCGATGGTGCACCACGGTGTCATAACTTTCTAAACATCGTGGTGATTTTAAACAAGATCACATCGACTAAGCTAGTGCTTATGGAGAAACTATGAATACCACCCTGAGAACAGTATTGTGGAGTGAATACAGTGTAATTTCGTATAAAAATTAAGGTTGCATATCTTTCCCATAAAGGGGTGCCAAAATTTGCATTTTACTTTAGCATGCTTTTGACAAAAAAACCAACAAACATAAAGGAATGAAATAATTCACAGTGAATTACAGTAGCATGCTATGTATGGGCTATATGCTAAAGGAAATAAAAACTGATAGTGATAGTTTTTTTTTGTACTTAAAAAAACTTGCTAAACTACACACTCGAACTGATTACTACATGTACTATGCCAAAAGTAACATGACATTCACCTTATCTCTTTTGTCTTGTTGTGCCGGCGAGTTGTGTTTACATTTCACCAGTTCATTTTAATTTATGATGCATGCTAGAGCACTGCGCTAGAATAATCTGCTGCACGTTGCACAGTAGCGTATTCTGACGAAACAGCGAAACATTGTCTCTCGTGCTGTCCGCGTCCACATTTTTTCGACTACCACATGTCTTTAATCTGCCGCACAGCAGCCGCCCATCCGCCAAGTACGCCTCGAGGAAGGCTCTAGGCCTGCACATTCGCACCACCACCTATACATACCCAAGGCGTTCGCTGTTAAATTTTTTGGAAAGTTGGGAACCATTATAGGCTTGTCTAATATCAATTTCTTCAGAAAAATTATGCCTATTAAATGAAATCATTATTTTCTTCAAAATTGTCTGTTTTACGCTATTTAGATGAAATTTTTTTTTTTTTAAGATGGTGAGTTGGGTAGTTCAGAAACGACGACAACGCAACTACGACAAATTTTACGGAAACCATGGCTTGTCGTAGTAGCAAGGCTCGACTGTACAGTTTTTTGAATAAATAGTTATACCTACACGATCCTAAAATCAGTATAGATGTCACGTTTCACAAGTTTTTGCAACAAAATAATTAGGTAAACCGTACTTACTTTAGAACTGTATTCTGCCCAATGCCGTAAAGCTCTACGGTCTTTTCGGCTACTGAGCACGTTTGCATTTCATCCTTCAGTATTTTCTCATGAATATTTTGCGAAACACGAAGATTGTCCTGGTGACGCTCCCTATTCCTTGCACGATTAATTTTCATTGTTTTTCACTTTTCAGTAACTACAACCACGTGGCATGCAGGAACAATCAGAACAACGGCAGCACAGAATAGGTAAGTTGTTAACAGAAGCAACTAGACGTGATTTTTATCGTACTAGTTTTGTCTTTGGATTGCCATTGTATCAGAGTTCATAGAAGTTTGGTTACACTGCAGTTTAGTAGGACCTATAATATCTGAGGAAACAGACATGTAAGTAGCATCACATTAACCATTTATAAATATGTAAATTAGATACGGACAAATCACAGTATTTCTTGAAATACTATAAGCAGTTGTTTAAACCGAGTGTCTCAAATTGCATATGGCTTGGTTTACTTTCATGTACGCCCTGAGAACTGGTACAATAACAATGGTCAAAAAACTCCATTATATTGCTTCTAATAGAGTTATTATCTGTTGTTGAGCCTTGAATTGTCATATTTACCATTTTTTAAATATTTTGTTAAAATGCAAACTAATTCCAGTATCTCAAGCAGTAAAAGTGGTTATACAAACTAATGTATCTAATCAACGTGGTATTGTTTATATTCCTATATGCCCCGAGAGCTGAACTAGAAGGAAAATATGGTCTGTTACCTGGTTACTTTGCGTGAACTTTGGCAATCACATGGTTACATGACGCCAATACGTATTCAATAAATGTGAATTTGAAAAAGCAAGTAAATTGTAATGATTGCAACTGTTTCATGTGAGCACCCGATAAAATTGATAGGCCTACTCCGTGCTTTTTCTCTACCTACACTAGACCAGATCCCCTCCCCCCCACGCCACAATTTTATGAATCCTGGATTTAATAGAGGTTGCGAAATTATGAATACACTTTCAGGAACCCTCAAAAACTAACAAAATTCTATCACAAAAAAAATTGTAAGGAATTGCAATGACAATGATTTTAAAATATATTATTGAATTTACAGTGCTGAAATGTGAGTTGTAGAGTTGCAGTTATTACTTGGCAAGTGACAATATTCAAAGTAAAACAAAAATGGTGAAAATCCATGAAAAAATGTGGCAGTGACAGATCAAAAACCACGTGGCGGAGTCCATGCCAAGCCAGCCGGCCTATTCCCTCCTACACTACAACGTATTAGGGTCTAAATTGAGGCCGTACTACAGAAGGCATCATTCCGGCACGTGCTCATACACTTGTTAACTGTAGTACGGTCTTCTTCTAGGCTATTTCTCTACGTCTCCAAAAGTCGTATCTCTCTCGCCTCATACAGACCGAGTATACGTTCTTACGTGAACCCCAACAATAATAGCGTGAAATTATTTTTCCTTTACTGGGTCAGTGCAGTACGTACTTAAAACAATTAACTTGACGCATAATTTACTTGAACAGTGTGTTACTGTATGTCATTCTGTTGTAAAATGTGCATTTCACATCACAAGAGTAGGATGATCACGCTACTTATCAGTCATGTGAAGAAACATTTGTCACCAACATGGCTATGTCATAATTTCGAAATAAATTAGACTTCATGTATTGTGTAGTACCAGAACTACTTTTTTATTTTTACTCAACATACTGGCTGTGAAAGCGATTCCTTGCAACCACTTATACATGTAATTTTCGAAAAATTTAGGTAAGAACATCACAAAGTACTGTTTTTGGTTGGTTGAGCACCGGTATGTGCCACGGTGCCGCAAATCTATCTTCCATATTGTGAAAGCTCGTTACAGTTGCACTATCTGTGCTCCTTGTAGCTACTTCTACCTACGTTCGTGTGCAATCGTTTGCATTTTTTTTTAAATAATTAACTTGGATAGTCAAATATCAAGGGATTGTTTTTAAGTAACTTTTAATTAATATTGAATTTATTTACAACAGTACAATGAATAAATACATCTGCTTTACATGGGCATTGTGCTAGCTAGCAACGCGTGACTGTGCGCAATTCTACTGGGGGTTTGGACGACATGACATACTCTGGATGATTCGTATGTACACATGAGTTGTGTATATCAACTGCGTTGGACATGCCAGGTATGTGTCGTAGACAATTTTAGCGTCTCTTCAATTATTCTGTATTCATTGTCGTATAAAGACTGACTGTCATCACAGTATTTTTGGAATTGTGATGTTTATTACTCTGCATCATGACAGCGGTATATTTTGTTCATTTAATCGTGACGTTATTTTGTCACGTGATAATTAATTAAAAGTTAAACAATTTCTTTTGAAATGTCTCAGAGCAAAAGGAATGGACATGTACAAAACCCTGGTTTATATTTAAAGTGTTTCGTCTGTATGTTTTGCTATTAAATATATACATATTTATGTTAACGAAACAGCAGCGTGGCCTTTAAATCATCTGTGCCTTTGCAAGATTCTATTGTTTACAGTTTGTTTTATTGTTTAAAAACTTTTCTTACACTTCAGTCGCCCACAAATTTTTACCAACTTTCTGTTACGCCCTGTTGTCATTAATTTGGCAACATGGTGTCACAACAGCATAATGTTGAAGTACGTATAACGAAAAATTGCTATTAAAAACGCATAAAAGGAAAACGATACATCATGTATTTAGTTTCTAACAGTATTTGACAGAACTTTAAACCTTATTATTGTTTACCTTCTCTTTTCAGTATAACTAACCAGTAAATTAACTGCAATGATTACACAGCCAATATTAGTATTACCTTCTGAAATTTTACTGTGTTATTTAATATGCTCTAACACAACAAAAAATTTAATGCATTTAATTAAATATATTAGCAATATTTGAAGCCAAAAATACGGACATAACGGTTTACTACAATTCTCTGTGTGGTAATTTTACAAATTTAATTCGCACATGCCTTAATCGTTTAAGCAATTTAATTGTCAGCACACCAATACAAAAATTGGTTTCAATAGAAATATGAGTGACATAGCCTACATGTAAAGTAAATAGAAAGTTTGGGATATAAAACGCTATGTGAACATGCAATTGTTTTAAAATAGACTCTAAAAATTCTAAACTTTTTCAATTTTTAATTAAATAAAAATACGAACACACAAAATAGAAAAAAGAAAATTTATGACTCCCACCAAATTTTAATCCACAGACCTGCAAAGACTTGTATTTTTTATTTATTATGAATTGGCATTTATGTAATAAAGATTCTTTTTCTAAATATTTTAACAGGGCTCCCTAATACAGTGATTAAATATGTGCTATACATAATTTAATTTTTAATTATAGCAATTTTATAACAGGACCGCCTGAAAAAAAAAATTAAAACAAAACTACATATAACTGTCCTGGAAGAAAGGTGTTTTCATAGATTTTTTTATATTTTATTTGGTGGTAGCCTACTTCCAAATTTATTTACAGCAAAAAATATATTATTATTCTATTTAACACTTACTATTTTGCAGAGCAAATTATTAGCACTAATAAAGCAATTAGAGTCTCGTTATAGAAAAATGTCACGGTCCTGAGTTCGAACTTCGCTATATCCGTGTCTTCGCTATCACCGAATTTGGCCTATTCTGACCCCTAAACCCAAAAATTTCATTAAAACAGTCTTTAATATTTTAATTAAAAAGTAGTATGTTATTTTAAGGAAATATAGGTTTGTTTTGACAGGTAAGTATGTGCTGGTTACAATGATACCCAATAAGTATGGATGCAACTATTTGCTAGGTCAAAATGGGCCAAAAACTCTGCAGTGTCATGTAAGTATAACTACCTATCGCTGGACCGCTTCAATGGTGTCTCGCCCATGTGGGTGCGTGGAAAGAGTACACGTGCCGGCAGTCAACATGATTACACTGCCGGTCGTTGCAGACCACTGTAATCAGTTCGACGAGTGTAGCAATTTATTTATTTATTTATTTTAGCATGCATGCTCTGATGATAATTCTGTGTGCCCTGTCACACTGTGGCACACGTTGAATAATTTGTGCGCATGCCGAGACACACAAAAATCAGCTTGGACGGGTGGATGTAATTGTCCACTTGGCCATTGGACAGATAATGCTAGTGTTATTTGCCAGCAAAAATAAGCGACGTCAACATTGATGGTTGCTTTATTTTCGCGCACTAGTCGTGAACTGTGTTTAGAGGCGGCACAAAGTTAAGTTCAAAGCCAATTAGTAGTAACAGAAGTGGGCGCACGTGTACGCATTGACTTTTGAGTAAGGTTACAAGTTTGTGATTTTATTCCGGCAGTGTGCTGACAGAAAACATGTCTGACTTACGTGAGCGCTAAAAAATATAGACAGTTCGTTGAAAAGCAAAGCTAAAGCTAGACATGCTTGTTTTCACACACAGCCCACCACCAGTGTTTTTTTTTCTTTCTTTCTTTCTTCCCCTTCAGCTGTCCAAACAGACTCGTTCCAAGACAAAATAAAGGTGGCTTACTCCTGTTCCCATGCACTTCCTGACGGTGTACAATTCTTGAACAGTGCAACGGCCAACCCGCAAGGATTTATTGCTTCTCGCTCAAGTTTATGGGACGTTTAGTGTGTTAAATTATAATTTATAATCAATGTACAGTAAATGTTGAATTTGCCATTGAACTAAAAGATAAAAACTCCTACCGCCGACCGTGTGAGCATGAAGGTGAATCAGAACAGCAAATGCACAGACACAGGAGACGGTAATGCCAATGTGTTCTCTCATCCACCGTCCTTGCTGCTTATCTCAAGAAGCTCAAGTATTACGGAATAAAACATGAGCTGTAACAAGCTAAGCAGAGATAAGCACGAGTAGTTGTGTGGGTGTGTGTGTGAGTAAAAGGGAGAGCGCTATTGTATGTTATCTCCCAGAGGCATTTCTTGTGTATGTGTGGTGTGCGTTCTGACTCGGGTATAGCACAGCCGGCTGCAATTATTCTTAGTGAAGAAACAACATATGTCCACCGTTATTCAGTCAGAAAACGCACTTCTTGTTCCAAATAGCCGTCTCGTCATCTGAGCTGAGCAAAAGGTTTTTGGGAGCACCTGACAACAGTGTGTCTGGCATCTGAGCCTTCCTCTTTTTATCCACCCCCCCCCCCCCTGGTCGGGTGTTGCTGGCTGGCCGTGGTTTTTTATGTACAAGCAGGTTGAGGGAGGGAGAGAGATACGTATTCTTATTGAACTCTCTCATTTGTGTGAGTATCCGAGCAACCCTCTTCTTGTTAACTATACACAGGCTCTAGGCCCAAGCGACAGAGCAGCGGGCTGATTTGCCCGGCAACGTCGCCAAGGACCTAGGCGCTCTCTCAGAGAATTTATAATTTTCTAGGAGACTTTCACATTTTATCGCCGTTCCTTCGCATTTGTGAAAATTCCAGCCCCAGGCCTCTATTAAGGAAAATTCCAATTTTTTTTTTTGTTATATTTTTACTTAAAAATGTGTTTAATTTTATGAACAAAGGTACCATACTTTATTTCATTGCATCTGTGTAACTCCAGAAAACTTAATGAAATGAGCAGTCTGTTTTGCGCGGCAAAAACATGAACAGCCATGTCCCTGTGACGTCACAATACTGTACATTTTAATGTACATAACACACAAACGACAGCAACATTTGTTCAAGTCCTGAAATTGTGTTAAATAAAGTAGTTTATGTGGTAAAATCTAGTATGGTTTGAACTTCGAAGAGTATAAATGTGGATAATAGTTCGTTTCGCAGCAATAAAATTCAATTTACTCGGAATAAAATCTTAACTTAAGCGCCGTCTGATAAATCAAAGCGGACTGAATGGTTTAAGCTTCGAGAAGAGACCTAATAGTCTGCTATTAACGACAAAAATACAGTATACGTGTGTAATTCTGTATTATGTACGTGACATGGTTAGAATAAAATAAATAAGTTATTTTGAGTTAAAAATTGCAGTCAATAGCATGCAGTTTGCGAGGAAATCTCTGCAGCTGTGGTGTTTTAGCTGTTCCACTGGCTGTGGCAACATCATTGACCAATAGGCGAGTTCAAGGCATCTGTGATTGGCGGCTAATTCGAGGGGAGGGTGGGGTCTTGCGAAACTTGCCCCGAGATGGCAGTACAGCTGTCTCCATGCCGTTCACAAGAAACGTAAAAATTAACGAGAGAGAAAACGTACTTGTAATAAAATAATTGATCTGCAATATTATTTTATCGATTCTTGCAAGTAGAATGTCGATCCATAGTCAGTGCCAGGTTTGGTTAAACACATTTCAAGTATTAGCTCGATAGGTTCACTTTTTGTACGCATGTGAACTTTGTTCGTCTGACCTTTCAAACTTAAACTTATAATTATATATCAGATCTGAAACATTAAATTATTATCTCTCTGGAAATTAAATTAAATTTACATAAACTCAAACCTACAACTAAAACGTTGCAATGTACGAGAGCTAGGCCTACTAATACATTGCTGTCTTCACTCCTTTAAAATCAACTCAAATGAAATAAATCCGCTGTTGGCTACCAAATCTACAACCACGCATGCCCAAACAACGGGCGAATTCCCAGAATTAACTTTTACGTAACCGGGTTTGCTAAATTTGATTAGTTTATTAAGTCGTTGAAAAATTCTAATACACACAATAGTGCCTGGCGTGCGGTGGCTAACTACGTCATAAATGTGTTCGACAATAAGAACGTGTGTTCAATGTTTGTGGCTGCGTTTGAAAATATGGCGTTTTTAAAGCTGAATAATTCGAAAATTACAATCTTCATGGAACTATTGCTTTGCCTGGCTGCATTTAGTGCCGAAATAATTCGAAAGAAAGAGGTAAATATTAAAAACTTTTTCTAGGAATTTTCCCTATTATAGCTGAATTCTAAAGAACATACAGTATTTTAAATAATCTTTCCTACTCGCGGTGTTAACTTTTTCCATTTTATTCCTTCAAAATTATTTTAAAAAAAATTTTTTTGGCAGGCATTGAGGATACTGTCATAGTTGTGTTGTTGTAGTAGCCGATGTCGTAGTTGCGGGGCTCGACTGTACGTACAGTATATCAAAATCGTAATCAATAAAATCAGAAAAGCAAGCTGTATGTGAAACTATACACGGTTGAAAGCACGATGATCATGATTAACTAAGGAAACGTAGCCAACTGTCATTTGAGTTGAAAGGGGGTGGGAGAATTAAAAGGCTTAGTTCTAAATTCTATTTTTAGAACAACGTGCGCTTGAGTTTGAGGGAAGCGAGATGTCCACGCAGAAGCATGACTCACGTGACATGGTCAACGGAGAAGGGGTGGCGGCACGAGGGGTAGAGGTAATCTGAACATCCGGCTGTCAAGATAACAAATACCTACTCACTTCACAAGGTCACATACATCGCCACAAGCCTGCTTCACATGGCCACAAATTTCGTTTTAAGCCTGCTTCACATGACTCATCATAGATGCTTCTACTCATAAAATTCATATTTTTCATGTAATTCTTTCGCGATTTTTTTGATGGTTCCTCAAAAAGACTGCTATAACAGTGTTTTCGCTATTTCAGTGTTTGCTATGATGGGATTCTACTGTAATTTCAAGGAATTAATCAGCTTTGAAGATGACAGGATGCAAATAATAAAATATGTATTTGATTAGGTAGGTTGGGATAAGCTAGTATGCAGCATGATTATTGAAATTCAGTTCAGCGTTATTATTAACTGTAGCATTTAAACGAGCGTCTCTATGAACTCTATAAATGGGTACTCTTAATCATGATTTTATTCACGATAAAATGAGTTGCCAGTATTGCAATTAATGCAGTTATTATTGTTTTCGTAGTAAATTTCAGCACATTTTCACATAAACCATTGAGTACTAACCGACAAGTTAAACAATGTCGGTACCGATAGTGCTGTCTGTTGTTACAACAAACTATAGTAAGGAACAATTTTGAACTGTTTCAAAAGCTTGTTTCTAGCAAACAGTTCTTACATATAATTTTCATGAATTCATTATAATTTCAAGTAAAACTGTAGAAATATCATAATATATTTATAAAAAAATACTTTCATCTCAGTTTTTTTACAACCAGGAAAATGCCGATACAATATTATTAGCATAATATTTTACTGAACCTCGTTTCTTTCTAGTGAAATCTACAAGCCTAAGAAAAGATCCATGCAAAATTTACGCCAGTATTACTCCAAAATAAATTGCAATATTTTTTTCTACCAAAATAGACTACTCACAAAAATCACTACTTCATGAAGTACAGCTACATAGTTTGTAAAATAACTGTGCACGTGAAATGATGTCTTACATAATTTTTGAAAATTATGTCTGGGCTAAATATGGCATAATGAAAGGGTTATAATGTATATATCTTGCCCAGATCTGGCCAACCACTATGCATAAAATGTGAGTGTAATGTTATGTATAATCACGTTAAGCAGCTGGCCATCTATGCACACCATTGCTGCTATGCGCCTTGTGATTTCAGTCTGTATTTTGTCGTCATGTTTGAATGATGTAATTTTGTCAAAACAGTGCTCTAAAATCTGTTGATTTGGGTAAAAGTCATATTTGGTTTTCTTCTTTTTAAGGTTGTTGGAATAAGTTGTGAAGAGTCAACAAATTTGTTTATGTTTAGACACAACATATTTTGTCCCTATTCCGAACTCAACATAAGTGGATGTTGGGTATTTACATGCTTGAGTAGGCTAAATGTAGATTTTGACAAACCTCGTTATAAAGTGTGTCTACAATAATTACAATAAGCAAATTTGCTTATTTGTATAATCACCCGAAAGTGCTCCCAAATAGAAGACATTACTGAAACTGAACACCAAATTAAATAATTCGGCTGCCCATCTACTGCTACCAACAATAGTAGTTTCTGATTCTGGCGCAACTAGTTTTCTGTGGTAAAATTGTTCCGAAATCCATATTTAACTACGTAAATTTCCATGTTCTAAGCAATACATTAATACTATAATTTAGGAATGTTATCTGAATCATTGATTAGACTCAATTCGCTCTTATTTATGTTTTAGAATAAACAAAGCAAATTATAAACAAACAGGTTCACTGGCAGCCGACTGCAGTGCAATGCATAAGAAATGGATCTTTTTTTGTCTGTCGTGTACATATAAATCTGCCAGTCCATCACCTAAAAAGAAAGTTTTATTAACAAGTATATTATATTAACAGACGTCCCAAACACAATACATGATGCTACTGTATATGTTAATTACTTAATTTTACTGTTAGCGGACGACACGTCGGTACAGCTGACTCACAATTTATTTAACGACCGACGTCCTTTTAAGCGTAAAAGTTTCTCGGCACACTTGCCATAATTTACAGATGTAGGATACTCTTATAATTGTTCATGAAAACACCAAAAGTTAAGTTCAGTAATAATAACTACTGTGAAAATAATTACTATAAAATATAGATAGGAGTGTACAAGTACTTACAGAGCTGTACTGCACGTAGAGGAACATACAGTGAAACTTCCCAATACCGGACACCTCTAGTGCATAAAAAAATGTCCGATATTGAGAAGTGTCCGCTATTGGGAATTACAGTAGTATATAAAAATATAGTACATATAAAAAATTTAAATACAAAAATGGTAGACCTACATAATTTTCTTAACTCCATACTGCGTTAAACTCTCACTAGTCCAAGGCCGAATTTTTGTGGTATTGCCGGAGAAATTTTAAAACCTTTCGACGATGTACGGCAGCAATAAATCTTACCACGCGCCGATACAGCTGGCTGGCCGACGTGACTCATCCACACACACTAGCGCGCGCGAGCATGAGACTGTGTGCCTTGTCTACACGTCGCTCGCTCTCGCTCGCACTGTCAGCCGGT